>APFE030500035.1:8145-23475 GCA_000404065.3 Pinus taeda | reverse complement strand
AATAATAATAAATAAATAAATAAATTTTGGCCGTTTACCTTTGTAGCCGGTGGAGTCTCTGCTCAGACTATTTAACTTGCTGGACTGGATCTGTTTCTTCAACTTGTCCAAACGATGAACCACACTAGTTGGTTTCAAATGCATCGACAAAGGTCTTTCTATATGTGATTTACGCCGAAATTCTTCTTATAATTGTCATATGTACTATACGTGTTACATTCCCACACAAAGAGTTGTAATGTCCCTCGACCAAAAAGTCATGTTTACCATGAGAGCTGAATGAATCAATGAGTTGTTACAAATCCAACTAGGTCCAAACCTAACCCCACTCTCAATTGGAGATTTGTTAGACTAGTACACGAAGTCGAGTCCATCACAATTGACCCAAGTGTTCTGAACTTTCATTGTAGAAGAGCAACACATTCCCAAAGATGCCCCTCAATATGTTTCTACCATTTTCTCTAAAAGGCGCAAGCATACTGTGACTATGATATAATGTATTTTGGGTTGCACCACTAATGAATTTGTTTGTGAGCTCATCATGGCCTTCATGTCCATTTTCACCCCACGAGAACCTCCTACTACTATATACAAATATGCTAAGTTCATAGATGAAAGGATGCATGAACAATGTACTAGAACGAGCAATGAGAGAGTATTCAAATACTCATATGTATTGTACCACATGTTTCTGTATTACGAGTGAGATAAATTTCCTTTCACCCTCTAGAATCATGATACTAGAGGCCAGCCCACGCCTGTAATATTTTGGACACCATTGTTCCATAAGTACTCCTCACCATACACCGATGCAAACTTCATTGAATCTTTTGTCCATCCGGTCATGACCATGCTGACAGGAAGTCCTCCACCGAGAATAAGCCAACATATCAAAAGAGTCCTCTAGTTGTCCAAGCAAAGTAAGGTGGGAGATTGTTATCTTTACCAAAACCACACATAAATAAGAATCTATGGGTGCCAAATTGCCCCATATAAAATCCCCAAATACCTTCCCATGAGGTTATTTTCTCTAGAGTATTATAGGAAGATAATGAATTCTTATGAAGTCAATATTTTCTTAGCCAAGAAAAGAACACAATTCAGAGTCAAAAACCAATTAGGCCCTTTCATTTACAATTCTAGAGAAGCAGGGTAGAAGGTAGATATGATTCTATAACAGATGAAGTTCCAAAACAGTCTTATGTGGAGATATGACCCTCAAGGGTTCAGGACCAGACTTAGACAAAAGGTAAAATGAGGGCCTTACATTCATCATTGCATACCAGAGATTGAAAGATATGCAAATCAGTCTCAGTGGTTGGAAAACACTCTTGTAGACAGGGATAGTACAAAGGTAGATGTTGAAATTACCTTGATTGATTTAGAGAGATAGCTTGATGAAAGTTCTTTCCTGCAGGTAGTGTAGCACGAAGCAACCATGAGTACCCCTGCTATTTTACAGATTCCTCAGTAAGGGGAAAGGAATTGGACACTTTAATCCAATTGAAGAAGACTGATAGTGCCACAGCCTTAGCAAATGTCATCCCAACAGTCTCAAGAGTTGTTCCTTCCACATTGGCTGCCTCATTGGCTCCCAAAGTTCCTATGGCCACAACAAAACATGTTTCAACACATTATACATCAGCAACAAGTACATTTGATGAATCGTCAAAGTTAATAAGGGTTATGGAAGAGATGTCCATACAGGCTGCAAAAATGAATAAGTTGAAAGAAAAGATGACAAGCTTGGAAACCGATTACAAGCTTGCCAAAATCATGCACAAGGAAGAAGTGAAAAAGGCTTCCATAATGACAGAAATAATAAAATCCATGGAAAAGGACCTAACACTGAAAGAACCTCTTGGACAAGTTAAGGAACTGCTATGGGAGAATATCATTTACTTTTTCAATGATATTTGGCCATCTATTCAGGTAGTTTTTGAGCAGATATGATGCAAGAGCATCTAGTCCTAGCAAGGAATGTGATGGTGTGGTCACATGTTATGGCTAATGAAAGTTTGGAGGAAGACCTAGTTGTTTAATTTTATTAATTGTAAAGTATGTAAGTAGTTATTTTGTTGTAAATACTAAGAAAATTAGGGGATAAGTGGCAAGTGATCCTCCCTACATGGAGGTCAAGCCAAGTAGTTAGATTGATTAGTTATGGAATGATTTGATTTCTAAATATATTGTGAAGTCCTTCATTTGTGGAATGAAACTGTTACATAGAACATATCTTTTCTGGAAGGGATAGTCAAGACAGAGAAAGAGGGTTCACAAGGGAATTGTAAGCCTATGGGAAATTTAGGAATAGAGGCAACTAATTGAAGAATTAGGCCAAAGAGGAAGGATTTAGGAGGGAAGAATAGTGTGTGGATTGTAATCGAAATAGAGGTCTTTTAAATTTGTGTAATAAGTCAAAGCGAGACTTTGTAATCGTTTTATGTTGAAATAATTATATTGTTGTTTTTATGATTGATTATCATGCTTGGAAAAACCCTCATTGTGCTTTTATTTCCTTTGTATGTGGGCGAGTGCTTATTCTTTTGTTTTTTTGTGTTTCACACATAGATCATAGAAGTGATAGATGTTGGGACTTTTTATATAAACCTTAATGTTGATGCCACTTTAATCCTGACCATTGGATCACCATATTAGGTCGGCAAAGTCTTTCTACATTGTTTTGGTCTTGCAAGCTAAAAACCCAAGTTAGAGTAAAAATGAGTGCAAAACACTGTCGGATTTGAAATCCGGACTTGAAACTTTATAAAGGGTGGCTTATATTCATATCGGGTTCGAAAGACTGATCAGATTGGCGCATTGGAGCAGAAGGAGCCTCGAAAGCAAACATTGCAATTGGCAATCGCGCGATTAAATTGTGGCCATTAGATCATGATCATCTGTGGCCATTGGATCGCGGAAGCGGTTTTGCGACAGTCAAGTGGTTTTCGAGCGAATAAACAACCATAAGCTATATTGAAGGATATTCGGGAAATTCCATTCAACAGTCGACACATGGCAAGGAAGAGAAAGAGAAAACCATTTATCACGTGGTTAAACATCAAGTTAATTGTTTGGCCGAAATATGATATGGACCATTGGATTCGCTACGCGTAGATCGATGGTAGAGAATTGGCATCAGTTTAAATCGTGGAGTAAATGTTGTCCATTAGATCTCAGAGGAATCAGACGATGGAGATCAGTCGATCAGTGATCGGTGATCGAAGCACGCAATAGGAAGGCGATATTCCAAAGGATGGACCCGTTGATATTTATAGAAGTGGGCTTATAAAATTTGAGATCTGGAGCAAGGGTTTGAGTGGGGTTTTACTTTTTATTTCCTTTGATTCTATATATTTCTGAATATTGCATGGTTGCGGGCTTTTAAGGCTAAACGTATATTTAAATGCTCCTAAGAGTGTGAAGGCTCCAATAGCTTAAGTGGTCACATTTTTAAAGGAGAAAAACCAAATTAACGCTTCTGATATATATATATCTGGCATGCAATTTAAAGGCTTTTAAGGGTGAAATAGTCCTCGGAAGGTGTGAGGGTGTAGCAGCCTTATGGTTGCATCATTTTCGTATCAGAGCAGGAAAAAGGAAGAAACTTTCCTACAAGAAGGATGTCTTGCTTATGAAGTTTATGATTACAAAGGTATGAAAGTTGCAGCAGTTGAATGAATGGCTATGTTGGGCACATGACTACAGCAGTAAGATTGTAGAAGAACTTTTTGGAAGTTCTTGGAGATTGTAGCAGAACCTCATTCCGGCTGAGGCCTCGAATAGATAAGGATAGAGGAGTCCTTAAGAGAAGTGAGTGGAGAAACTGGAAAGAGGGAGCAAGAGTGCTCAATGAAATTTCTAAGGAAAGAGGACTTGGAGACCAGGCAGAGGAGAAGCTTGGTGAGAAGATAAACATAGAAGGGAGTTGATTGGTTGCAGGCGTAGAGCTCACATAAAAGAGAAGATAGCTATCGAAAGTCATATGGAAGGTTGAGAAGAAGGCTACAAGATGGAGGAGAAGAGTGCTCAAACAATTCATAGGGAATGGATGAGTCAAGCAAAACTTGAAAAGGAAATGGATGAGATAAGGGAAGAGCTCGATGTGTTAGTGATGCTGCTAGAGAACCAAAGACAAGGTTGGGTCTTGAAGAGAAAGATAGTGCAGTGGCCTAAGTTGTAGAGAAGGCTGCAACAAGAAGAGGTAATGTGGCTGATGAAAAACCTCAGAGAAGCAGAAGAAGAAATGGAAGTTTCCATTTGTAGACCAAAACAGGGTGAATGTTGGGTGAAGAGGATAATGGGAGATCAGTTGAAGATCTCACGAACTATTGGCATAGTTCAGAACAATTAGAAGATATGTTGACAAGGGAATCAAATGAGGCAATGAAGCCTTGTGATTTAAATTCTCATAGTTTGTGTATGTTTGTAGTATATGCAGAGGATGATGGATAGTCTAGTGAAACGTCACAAACAAGAATGAAGCTCTTGAGGTGAAGTATGATGGACGATGCCTTTTAGAGGAAGAAAGTGTTGATTTATTGCGACAGGAAGAGTTCATAGATGAATTTATGTTTGGTGTAAAACATTTAGATGAAGTTGATATAGGCCAGAAGTCTAATGAAAATTCCATAGTGGTATTACAAGAAGGTAAAAAAATGAATTTGTTTAATGAAATTGATGAAATAACTTTGAAATATGATAGTGCATTAAACAAAATAATTGAGGAGGATTGCAAGAAAAAGAATGAAGTTGAGAATGGAAGTTGTAATGAACTGCTGGAGAGATTTCACATGGAAATAGAGTTCTTGGAAAGATTGCTCAACAAACATGAAGGAGAAATGAATCTTTCAGAACCTAATAAAGAAAAGAATATGGTTACTATGCATGATAAGGATGAAATGTTTTTAACATTTATAGAGTACTATATGTATGGAAGAGAGCATTAACAAATATGATGCTGAAATAAGAGAAAATGAGGAGAGATTATTTGAAGGTGAGTGAAAGATCAGGAAAAACAAGAAAGTTATGTCCTTAGAGACATAAAGGAGACAGAACTATTAATCCAGCAAGATAAAGATGGAAGAAACTAGCAATTTAAAAGAGATGATCAACAACCTGAGAATGAATTTGAGGAAGGCATTAGATTGCAAAAGTATAGAAACTGGTAGCAGAATGAAGAACAAGAGATTAGTTTGGAAGTACAAAGAAAGACAAGTGAAAACCGAGGATACAGATGGAGAATGAAGTAAGGGTCAAGTGGAAGCCATGACAACAGAGTTGGAATGGAAAGCTGATGAACGAGTTCAGGGAAATTGAACAAATTCATATTGATTTGTTAAATAATGAATCCATAGAGGTGAGGATAGTTTTAGGTAGAGGAGGAATGACCTGTTATAGAGTTTTTTGAACCCAACGTTTCAGACTGCCAAGTGAGTCCATCATCAGGGGATGCGACAATAGATAATCTTCAAACCTTAACGATATATCCATGAGTTATGTTTAGGTTATATATATAGGTTATTAAGGAAGTAAGTGAGAAGTTAGGTCGGCCAATTTTTATTTTTATTTATTTATTTTATTTTATTTTATATATTATTATGTTATTTTATTTTTATTTATTTTATTTATTTATTTTTTATTATTTATTATTATTTAATTGAGGTTATTATTTAATTAGCAATTAATAATTTTCGGACAAGTGGATTAAGTTCATTTTAATTATTAAAGAGGTGCAAGATAAATAGATTGACTAACGATTATATAGTATTATATAGATATAATATTATATATATATATATATATATATATATATATATATATATATAATCTATCTATATAATATATATATATATATATTACTAATTTATTTATAAAAATTAATTTAAATAATGTTGCTTAATTTATTAAATTTGTTGAATTAATGTATTTAATTATTTTGTTTTAATTTATTATTTATTATTGTTATATAATTATTTTATTTTAATTTTTAATAATATTTATAATTATAATATATATTATATATATATATCTATAATATATTATATATTTTATTATATTATATATAATTAATTTTAATAATGGTTTGCTTAATTTATTAATTTGTTTAAATTAATTGTTTGTTTATTTATTTATTTAGAGAAGGAGAGACTCAAAAGAATGGAGTCACAACAAGAAGGATCTGCTAAAATCCAGAAGATCTATGATGGAAGATTGGTGCTTGAAGCATCAAAAGAGGATCAAAGGTATTGTATTTTGAAAACTGAAAGTTGTTGTGTGTTTGCACGTTATGTAAACTTGAGGGAAGGCAAGAAGTTGTTGGAAACTATTATATTAACAGGTGAACAGATGACTACACATAGTCATATGAAGAATAAAGAGAAAAGTTACAATCAAATGAAGGAAGATGTCCTGTCAAATGAGATCTGAAGGATAAGTCAAAAGGAGGATGGCAAAGGAGTTATTGAGATCAAAGGAATGTTTGGGAAGAAAGAGATCCATTCATATGAATATGGAACAAAGAGTTTTCTCAGGAAAACTGATGAAGCTAACAAAAATCAAATGGAGAATCCTATGAAAACCTTGGTATCTCATAATTTTGAAACTAATATTTTGTGTGTAAACAAAGGATACACTGAATTAAAGAAACCATTTAATGTTGTCATAAGGAAAGGAAAAGTAAAGATATGATTTTTCAGAAGTTAAAGGAAGGAAATTCACATAATCTTGTGATGCAGAGGAAGGAGCAACTGTTAGACATAGGTGTAGTGAATTATGCAGATATTAGACAACTATTGAGGACTGAAACCAAAGGAGAACAACTATTGAAGGTTGATATAGAAGAATTTATAGATATTAAACACTTATTGAAGATTATTGACCTTGAAGAGAGCTAGAGTAAAGAAGGACTATATGGAAAATAAGTTGTTAGAAATGTTGGCATAATGAGGAAATAGGGTAAAGGATTTGTGTTTAATGAATTGATTGATTATGGTGAAGATTTATATGCAGGAACAAAGTAGTGTGGAGTGAATCTGAAACAAGGAATTGATTCTGAATATTAGATCGAAGTGAGGAAGGATGAGATCAGAATGTCTCGGAAATATGGAATGATGTTGAATTTACAGTATGAAACTGTTGAACTAGAGATGAATTCAAGAGATAATAGTAAAAGGATTACTATTGTACCACAAAGAGTTATTGATGAAGAAGAGGCCGAAGATGACATTTCAGAAGCAGACAAGTATGATGACATGATCCTTAAGGGTGCATATATTAAGTTACTGGAAGAAGAGGAATTCCATGTATCTAAGCAAGTGAGAAGAATTCTTAGTTTTCAAGAAATTTGTGGAGTTGCAGGTATACTGAGAATTGAAGTAAGAAGAGGTGAAGCCATGAATGAGAAACCAGAAGAAGGAACTGGAATTATTGTAGGGGATCAATGGAGAAGGGATTGGCACATGGATTATGATGTTCTTATGCAAGAACACATTCAGTTGCAGAAGAATAGTATTCATCGTCTTAGAAGTGAAGTGGACAAAGAAATTGATGAGTTGTGGGAACTCATAAAACAACATTCCATTAAACTAAATAGAGGACAAAAGAAGGAAGAAAGATTGGCTGGAAAGAATGGTACAGGTGAAGGTAATGGTAAATTTGAAATTAAAGTTGGGAAGCCTGACATAAATTTTAATGATGAAAAAAATGTAGTAAGATACATGGAAAATACTACAGCAAACAATGAGAGCATATCTAATGGAACAATGCAACATAAAGTATGGAGATCTGGAGAACAAGAAACAACAATAGTAACCAAGGAGAGACTACTGAACAAAGTATGGGATCTAGGAGGACATAGATCAAAATCACATGAGAAGGAGATCATGATTATTTTTAACCTTGGGAGTCTCATGCAGGAGCATCTAGGCCTAGCCAGCAATGTGATGGTGTGGTCACATGTTGTGGCTAATGAAAGTTTGGAGGAAGTCCTCGTTGTTTAATTTTATTAATTGTAAAGTATGTAAATAGTTATTTTGTTGAAAATATTAAGGAAATTAGAGGATAACTGGCAAGTTATCCTCCTTGAATGGAGGTCAAGCCAAGTAGTTAGATTGATTAGTTAGGGAAGGATTTGATTTCTAAATATATTGTGAAGTCCTTCATTTCTGGAAGGAAATTGTTAGATAGAACATATATGTAATTTCCTTTCTTTTTTGGAAGGGAGAGCTGAGATAGAGAGAGATGGTTCATGAGGGAATTGTAAGCCTATGGATAGTTTAGAAATAGAGGCCACTAATTAAAGAATGAGGCCAAACAAGAAGGATTTAGGAGAGCAGAATAGTGTGTGGATTGTAATTGAAATAGAGATATTTTAAATTTGTGTAATCGGTCAAAGCAAGACTGTGTAATCGTTTTATGTTGAAATAATGATATTGTTGTGTTTATTATTGATTATTGGGCTTGCATAAACCCTCGCTATGCTTTTGTTTCTTTTGTATGCGAGCGAGTGCTTATTCCTTTGTTTTTCTATGTTTCACACGTAGATCATAGAAGTGATAGAAGTTGGGACTTTTTATATAAACCTCAGTGTTGATGCCACTTTAATCCTGACCGTTGGATCACCATGTCGGGTTGGCAAAGTCTTTTTTTCTGGTGAAGTAAGAATGGACCTTTTTATCAACCAAAACAATTACATTACATATTTTACAAGGTAAACCAAACTTTCATGCATCTACCAAAAAGTGGTCCACATGACCAATCTGAGGTGGAGTTGGATTTAAATTTTTAAAAATTGGAACCATCCCCTCGATTGGGATAAATGGCTAACATAGGTAATACACAAAAATCCTACCTCCAACCCAAAAGGGTGGATTTCAAAATTATTACATTCTCTACATTAAAAAAAAGACACGTCCGCATTCCCGGTACGATACCCTAACAAAAAATCAACGATCAATGGCTAATGTTGAAATGTAAATTCGTATCTGACCTTCCATTTGTGCACCCGACCCTCCACTGTTGTTCTACCCTTTGTGGAACCAACGGTCCATGTAGATTTCGAGTGGATAAGTAGCTTGAGGAATACCAGCCCGAAAATTGGTATCCTATTTCCTCCTCAATGCTACATGTCGCTTGAAGAGTGGAATCAGAGGTCTTCCTCACAATAACGATTACCACTTATACCCCTTCTGAAATACCACCTTTCATATGAGAAACCACTTCCTCGCAAATTAACATACATGCTTTTCCTCCGTTGATCGCAACCTTTCCCATTGCTCCATATCTTTGTCAGCCTCATAGAGACAATCCTCTAATACTTTTCCCACGGGTAACAACTCCCAGATGTGTTGGGTGTCCCTCTCCTTATGATCACTCCTTCATTCACCAAACGATCTGCTACCATGTTAGCTTTTCTTTTCACATGGAAAAAGCTTATATTTTTTAAGGTTTACAGGTGGGAGTATATATTGTGAAAGACTTGCAAGAGCTTCCAGTGCTTCAACGGTTTATCTGGTGATGTGCCACTGCAGATTTTCTTTGCCACTTTAATAATCAATTCTGAATCTGCTTCAATGATGACATTATGTGAAACTAAATCCACCAAAATTTCCAGGCATTGCTCTAGGGCCATGAGTTCCTCCATGTTATTAGTAGCCTTCCCCAAGTGGCCATGAAAGATCTTCTTTATTTTCCCCTGTTCATCTTTTATAACACCTCCAAAACCAACTAACCCTAGGTTTCCCTTAGATGCTCCATCTATATTGACCTTTGAGAAACCATATGGAGGAGGCTTCCAAATGTTTATATCTGATTTTATTTGGCTCACTCCCTTGATAATGCCCTAAGGGCTTATGGACTGGAGACCCAAATGTAGTAGAATGCTTGCAACTTGGGGTAGAGGAGGGTCCTTAGGAAGCATCCTCAATGGGCTACTGACTGTATCTTTGAGCTACCTTAAAATTTGGTCAATTGTGGGATGGGGCTTGCTTGCTTTGTTCTTGAAGGTCCGCTTATTACACTATTTCTAGACATTCTAAAGGACAAAGCCTAGAACTAGGGTCCATGCTTTATTAATAATTTCATTCCTTGAGAATTTTTTCCTCCAATTCTTCAAAGTGTTGGAGATGCTGTGTTTGTCCCTATCAGCGTGCCTAAAGATTGAGGCCACCCATTCCCACATGATGGAGGTGAAAGGGAAAAGGTTGAGAAGGTGATCCATCGTCTCCTCTTGTAAACCATAAAGGTAACATTTGGATGGTCCAGTGAAGCCTTTTTTCAGAAGATTCTCCCAAGTTAAGGTTTTCCTTTGATGAACTAGCCAAATGAATAACTTTATTTTCATCTAGTGGGGGCTCTACCAAAGATTCTTCCAAACTTGATTAGGATTTAGATAGCTAAACCCTGTTACTACCAATTTAGCTTCTTTGATGTTAAAGTTTCCTTCAGTGTTCTTTCCCCATATTAGTTGGTCAGGAAAGGATGATACAAGAATCCTCCTATGCTATAGATCCTAGGTTAGAGAGTCTTCCTGGGCCCTTAGAGGACTCTCTTCACTCTGGCCTAGATCCTTCCACGTTCTCCATTTTCCATTATTCCTTTCCTAGTCCCAGAAGCCTTTTACCATAAGTAGACCCTTTTCGTCTGTGTCATTCTTGAGAGCTACTAATTCATCCTTATACAAATTAGGTTCCTACTACCAATTGTCCTCCCAAAATCATGCTAGGTTCCCAGCTCAAATTTCCGAGAAACTATGTTCTTGAACAATACTTTTATTTTCCCAAGCAATGTTGCAAATGTGGGAGCCCTTAATGTGCCCTGAAATTTTAATGTGATCTTTCTCCTGCCAATTCTTGGCATATTTTTGTGTCAAATATTAGCCCATGGAGTTTTTGATTCCTTGATCCATCTCCGCTAGAGTTTAGCTCCCAAGACCTTGCTGATGGTTTCAGGATCATGAAGCCCCAAGCCACCATGATTCTTGGGTTTGCAGATCTTGTCCCATGCTACTAAAGCCCATTTCGTTTTCTCTTCTCCTTTGCCCCATAGAAATTCCCTCTCTATGCTCCTGATCTGTTGGTCAACTCCTTTAGGAGAAGGAAGAGTTGAAAACATAAAAATAGGAATGGCCTGCAGGACAGCCTATGTGATCACAAGGTGCCACACCAAGTTTAAAGATCTGCATGTCCATTTTTGGATCGTGTCCTATAGTTTATTTATAATTGGCTCCCACACTTTCTTGCTAAGAGGTTTATCTATGAGAGGTATGCCTAGATACTTGGAAGGTAGCTCGTCCCCTTGAAACCCAACAATTCTGGTGATATTTATTTGAATAGCAATGTCAGTGTTAAAGAAAAAAACATTTGATTTGTTGAGGCTTACCTCTATGCTAGCAGCTCTAGCAAAGTCATTCAAAATTTGTTTAATCGTAAGGATATGGGTCTGAAGCCATCTGGAGCCATGGAATTTTCCTTTTTTGGGATCAAACTTATGAAGGAAGCATTAAACACCTTTGGAACCTTTTTTGATCTTCTTGAGTCTTCCACCACCTCAAGGATATCTTGTTTTTGCATTTCATTGATCACTTCACTCACCTCCTCTTCAGACACTAGCCCCTTAAGATTGTGGTTATATTATCCAGTAACCAACTAAGGGATATATTGAGTGAAATGGTTGATGAACCTGGATCTATCCCCCAGATGCTCCTCTGCAATGCTGACGAAATGTTGTACAAGGAGAGATTCCATGTCTATATGAGAAATGATTTCTCTCCCTTGAGAGACTTTTAGCTTGGTGATTTTTTTGTGTGCCCTATGATCCATTATTTATTTCTCCCTCTTAGTCCACTTAATCCTTGACTTCTGTCTCCTAAAAATCTCCTCTTACAAGCACTTCCTGCAAGGAATTAACTAGATTTTTATGTTCCTCTGTATATTCCTTTGTGATGTTGATCTGATTCATCTCGTGGAGTTTCTTCTCAACTTCTCTTTTGGCTTTGAAGATATTGCTAAATTCCTTTTTGTTCCAACCTTAAAGCTTGGATTTGATATGCTTAAGTTTCTGTTGGAGCAGGAACATTCTCGTGCCTTGAATGTTTAGATCCTCTCTCCACCATTTTTCAATATTACTGATGAATTCAGGATGAGAGAGCGAGGCATTCTCAAACCTGAAAGGTCTGTTTCTTGGTGTACCCATAAAATTGGCTTCCAGCTATACAGGTCAATGATCCGAACCTTCAAAGGAAAGAAAACAAGATGTTATGGTAGGGCCTGAGAGAAAGAGGTCCTCTGAGATAATAAATCTATCTAGTCTAGATGCGACTTGTGAAGCTCCTCCCCTATTTTTGTTCCAGGTGAAGGTCTTATTTATTGTTCTAGTGTCCACTAACCCCATGTTCATTATGAAGTTCTAGAAGGCCTTGGAGTCTCTGCCTAGCTGTATGATACTGCCTTTTTTCTCTGTAAGAGATCTTATCATATTTAAATCTCCTACAACGATCTAGGGCATATTAGGGTGTCTTGCTCTTAGTTCCTCAAAGGAGGTGAGAAGATTGAGTTTTTCTTCTTGCTTTTGAGGTCCATAGACATTTGTGATCATGTATATCTCCTTATCACCTAAAAGATGACAAACCAAAGAATGATAGTTCCTAGATGCTTCAACATCCAGGATTCCAAATTTATGTGGATCCCATAGTGTGAGAACCCCACCCCCCCCCCCCCCACGTAGTTTTTTTTCTTTAAACTCTAGATACTCATACTTGATTAGCCATTTATTATGAATTTCTCTAATCTTATCCATCGAACATTTTGTCTCCTGAATAAAAACCATATCTGGTTTTTCTTCTTTTATTCTAGTACTGAGATTTCTTTGTTTCCTTCTACTTCCTATGCCTCTAATATTCCAGGTTCTAAGCTTCATTAAGAAAGGTTTGTAAAGGAGTAGCTGGTAAGTTCTTTCATCTTACCTGAGTTAATGAATAGCTTCACACATTCGTTTAGCAACTCATTCTATCTTTTTCTTCCTCTTTTCCTGCCTAGGTTCTTTGGAGATTGTGCCTGTGTCTCCTCCATCATTTTGGTTCATCTATGTTCCTCGCTTTCATGATTTCTTTTGAATCCATTTCCCTTCATTTGTGATCTCCATAGGAAGAGCTAATGAACCCTGTCATATTCCTATTTTGGCAGGGAGTCCACTCCTTTGGTTGTTCCTTGTTCGAGAAATTTCTTTAGATCCAGATTTTCCCTATCTAGAATCTCTTGCAATTCATGGTCCTCTGTTCCCACCTCACTTGGAGTCATCTCATGGTCATTATTTATCTCCATTATATTTTCTATGATATCTTCCATGTTGTCATCCCTTTCCTTCTCAGTGATAATGTTCTCCATTTCCTCGTTCGTTTCTTTGTTTCCTTTTTCTTCTTCTGCTAGGATCTTAAAGATATTGTGGCTTTGTTGTTTTCCCTCATTGATCTTCTTTTGTGGCCTCTTTCCAGCTTTCCCTTTTCCCCAAACCTTGGTAAAACCCTCAGGATTTTTATCCACAGTGGTTTTCACATTTCTCTCGATGTGTTTGTTGGGCAGTCAATATATAGATGCCCATGCTCATGACATTTGCGACACCTAAATGGGATGTGGTCATAGTCCACCACCTGTACCCATTCTTCATCATATAATTCTAAAATTATTGCGTCCCAAAGTTCTCTTGATAAGTCCATTTCCACACAGATCCGGGTGAAGGAGGTGTATTTACCTTTCAGAGTCATGTCTGATATGTTTAGAAAATTCCCCAGTTTACTGCCTATTGTTTTCAGCGACTCTAGTAACCAATAATCGAGAGGAAGGGAGTATAGTCTCATCCATACAGGTACCAATTTAAATGTTTTGCCTTCCGGAACAAAGTTCATTATCCATGGCCATATGTAGAGGCCTGTAGCAATGTAGAAGTATGGTCCTCCTTCAAACACTTTGTCTTTATCCTCTAGGCTTGTGAATACTACTGTGAAAAATACCTTGGAGCCCGGATGGAGGTCTATTTCCCCCTTTGGCTTCAAGTGGCTCCTTATCTAGACATGCAGCACCCTCTTCGTCGGCCATATTCCCATTAATTTGTGGATGATCGCATGTTCCATCATATTATCCCTATGTGCTTGTAGCACAGGGTCACTCAAGATGACCCGAGGAATGGTGTTTGACTTAGGTTTGCAGACCCTATATTTCCTTACAAAAGTAGGTTTCTGACTGCTATCCCCTTTCTCCTTTTCCTTACTAGCTTCCTCGTGCTCCCCTTCCTATTCACGAGGTCTGTTTCCCCCTAATGTGCATGTGTTACTTGTCCCTGTTGCCTTCTTTAGAGGCTTCTTGAAACATTTCTTTCCCATGTCCTTGCTTCTATTCGTAACTACTTGACTGTAGGAGGGATAAGCAATCCCCCCTCCACATCCCACCATGGTGCACAATGTCAAAACCCTAACCCTAGTTCAAGTTGCAGAGCCTCTCGTGCATCTGATGAGCATTGCTTGGGTCGGCGAAGTCTTTTTACATTGTTTTGGTCTAGCAAGATAAAAACCTGAATTACACTAAAAATGAGCACAAAACATAGTCAAATCTGAAATTGAGACTTGAAACTTTATAAAGGGTGGCTTATATTTATATCAGGTCCAAAAGAATGATTGGATCGGTGCATTAGAGTGGAAGGTGCCTTGCAAGTGGACATTGTGATTGGTGATCCCACGATTAAATCATGGCTATTTGATTACAGAAGTGGTTTTGCAATAGTGAAGTGGTTTTTGGGTGAATAAACAGCCGTAAGTTGTATTAAAGGACACTCGGGTGATTCCATTCAACAGTCGTCACATGGCAAGGAGGAGAGAGAGAACACCATTTATCATGCAGTCAAACACTGAGTTAATTGTTCAGCTGAAATATGATATGGAACATCAGATCCGATACGTGTAGATAGATGGTGGAGAATTGGCATGAGTTTAAATCATAGAGTAAATGCTGTGATCCGTATTTAAATAGGAACGCAATAGATTACAGAGATAACCATAAATACAGAGATGTGATAACCATGAATAAAGAGATGCAGCGGAAATAATACTTCATTTCGTTAATGGAAAATACCGAAATATGCTTACAACGAGAATTGGAAATAAACTAGCTAGGGCGATGGTAGCTTATCTCTGAGAAGAGATGTGCGGCTACATGCCTCTGAACTGTTCCGAAAACTATGTTACAATGAGGCTCGAAGGCCTATTTATTATTGAGAAACAATGGAAAACCCTTCACATTCCAAAACTGACCCTTAGAAGATGAAACGGCAAATTGTGGGCCC
>APFE030500027.1:12728-24271 GCA_000404065.3 Pinus taeda | reverse complement strand
TATAATTTAAATTATGAAAATTTGTTTATTTATATGATCCATTAGGTTGCTACACTTCTATATTTGTTATATGTTTCTAGTTGCACGTGATATTTTATTACAAAGTTTTTATTTCTTTTTCATTGCAGATATGAAGCATAAAATAACCATACTTTTGTTGTTAGTGTCACTTGTCACCAATGCTTAAGTGAATAATTTATGGTACACTTCTTCGAAATCTTTACACTAACAGATGACGACCACTAGGTCTTTAGCTATAGTCGCTAACAAATAATAACTCCATTGGTGTTGTAATTAAGATCCTTGGTGAATGTTGTTTCAGAGATATTCAGTCTTTTTCCAATGGTTTTTAGCACTCCCATTTCTATTTTTAGATATACTTTATTTTTCATAAAATTCTTCGTTTTTGTTGGGGTTCCACATCTTTTTGCAGGTCACAAGTGCCAACAGAACAAGAGACAACACATTCTGGATAAGATATGTTGAGCGATAGAAGTTGGAAGAGATAACACTTTTTATCCCAATAACTATGCCTAGAACGCACTTTTCTGCCCAAAACTGTGCCAAAGCACTTTTCAAGTCAGTTTCTTCATTCTGTCATTTTTCAGAATTTTATAGTTTTGTCAACAGTGTTGAGTGTGTGTCAGGAAGGGTTCCTATTATTTCCCGATCCACCTCTAGGCCTAGATTCACTTGGTAGTTTCTCATTGAGTAAGGAAAAACCCCCCTAGGGTTTATAGTACACCTCCACCATTTAGGAAGAGAATTGTCGAGTTGAGGAGTCTCGTGTGCGACATTTTCAATATCTGATTTTTAGGGTTTTTCCTACTGTTTTACAAAAATTGTGGATAAGTTTATTCAACATTTTACTCCCTTTAGAGTTTGGTGTTTCCTTCCCCCTTATGATCCCCTTGTGTATCCTATTTTTGGAGCTTCTTGTCTATCCTTTTACAACAATTTCACCTCTAATTTTTGTTTATTTTCTGCACCATTTTCAGCATATTGTTGCCTCTAGATCCTAGTCCCTTAGACATTAGATATTTTGGCCATTTTTGTGTCTTTAAGTTGCTTTTTTGCCTTCACATTTTTAGCTGCCTAATAGCCTTCTTGGGTGGGGGGTTGTGTGCTCAAATTTGTTGTTTATTTTACTATCCATTTTCATCACTATTTACAGTTTTCAATACTTTATTTTCAATAACACATGGCATCATCAAAACATGATTAATTAACTCATCCAATTGGCACATTATTTTCACACACACACACTAAGTGAAGATGAGTTTGGTTAACACCGCCAAACCAAGACTTGAAACACTACACCTTAATAATTCAACTCACATAGATTAAGCCCACTTGGGAATCGGGGCCAAAACAATATTTATAGTTAGGTGTAAGATAAGTGGAATATGCTTCCAATAACACCCATTGATCACTTACATTGAGACATATAATTTAACATATTATGGAACTTAAAATCCTTCACCGTCCCATGGTCCAAAGCTGAAGTGCGTTAGAAACCTGATTCAGAGAGGGTAAAGCTAAATCATGGTGTGAGTAGTTCTCCTCAAGGTTACCCAACTATGGTAGGGAATTTCTTGTCGTGGTTGATCACCAAGAAGCTCAAGACTCAACCAATCCCATGGGACAAAGGTAACCTTAGTGATCAATATTAAGAAAACACCCTATAGGACTGACTATGGGCAGTAGTTGGTTCTCTACCCCACCTTTTTCTAGACAACTCTACTTGCAGGGATCATATTTTGTTAAGTAAGAAGTCTTTTGGAAGGCAATCTAAAACAATACAATATGGATTTTTTTGACAATTTAGATCACCTTTAATCTAGAGGTCATTTTTTCTTTGATAGGACATGTTTTCTTGAATTAGAGTAGCATATCATTATAATTAGTTTGCACATGCATCGCTGCACTAGTGTTTTCTTATTTTTTGTTACTCTTTTCTCCTATCATCACCCTTTAGTCTATTGAGTCATCTTTGTCTTGACATTATTGTGCCTCTTAGGAAAAAGACCTCATTTCGTTCGCCCCCAGTTTTCTTTAGGACATCTTACTCCTCGTCAAGTTAGAGTTCATCCTCCTAGTCCTCCATTGAGTCCCCATACTGACTCTAGTTGTTCTGATTCTTCCAATTCTTCCTCTGATTCCGCATCTTCCCAACACCATACCACCACCACGTAAGGCACCAATGTGGGAAATGAAAACCTAGGTCGTAACCAAGGTAATGGCATAGGTGGAACCTCTACTGGTATGGACACTAACCCTCCCTTGCTTCCTTATATGGTTTGTTTGAGTGTCCTTGATTTCAGCTAGCTCATCAATGAACCTCTTCTCCATAACTAAAACTGGCCTCTTATGCCTACCAAGATTCCTTTAGACATTCCCAAATTCGAAGGTAATCCTAGAGAAGACCCCATAAATCATGTTAGCTCTTTTCACATGTGGTGTTTATCAAATTCCATTATCGACGACTCCATTCGCCTTCAACTTTTCCAACACACCCTAACTGGAGCTTTCACCAAGTGGTATGTGGACCTACTACATGCATCCCATTTCACCTTTTTGAATCTCACCAGAGCATTTCTTTCCTATTTCCATATACCTCTCTGATATAAAAAATGTACCAAACTCTTGACCTCTTTTCATCAAACTTTTACCACCCTCCTCTCTGACCATGTTCAAGAATTGTGTAGGAGGATCATGTGTAGATCCCCTGATTTTGAAGACCATATATATATGGATTGGTTTCTAATAATTATTTTGGCCCCCATAGGTAAATATGTCACCTCTCACTTCCCTCGAGCCGAGGAGAAGCTCTCTAGATATATTTGAAATATGATATGATCTACTCTCAGTTAGGTCAGGTTATGTTTATATTGTCCTCCCTAATCTTCCTCAGCCTAGTTCAATTTCTTTTAATTTAATAATGGAAAACAATTTCATGAATGGAAAATCAATTTACATTCTTGACCACCAAATCAATTCATTAATTTCCCAAAGATCACTACTTAATTGATTTAAGTAAAAGGTCTAAATAATTTCAATTTTGAGTCCATTATCTTAGTCCCAAGCCATCTGGACTGAACCAACAAAGTTTATCCAATCCTTCTCATGGATTCCCCCTTGACTAGCTTTTCTTTCCCTTTATAAAGCAATATGCCCCCTTGGGGAATTTCAAACACATCTCTGCTTAGTTTCTTCCAATGCGCATAACCTCCTTTTTTCCTTCCATGAATGAATTTCCTCTTCACCTAATTGCCCATGTATTATGCCACATCCATGGTTATTCCAATTGTTGGTATTTATCCTTAAGGGTATAGGACCATGCACATATGTATAATAATGAGATGGCCACACGAAGGTAATGGTTTTGTGGTGTGAATCCATGTGGAGGTGCCAATTGAAAGAAGGTAAGAATGGTGCTCCACACGTCACACTTAACATGCCTTCTTCCTCCATGTTACCTTTCCAATGCAGAGAAATGGAGCCATGAAAATATGCAAAGTGAGGGAAAGTGATGCATATGTTATTCATGCCACACGTCACATTTACTTACCAATTTGTTTTTTCAAATACTCTAAGTATTTATAATAAATACCTTTTCCAACACATTATTTAGAGGTTCTTGAGCCTATATTGAATATTTTTCACCTTCAATCTACCCCACAAGCTTTTTAATCCAAGATCCTCCATAAGCTTTATGATCCAAGTTTTTGCTAAAGGATTTGCAAGCTTATTTCTAGACCTAGACAAAACCTTAAATAGAAGGGAACCTTATGGATTGTTTTGAAAGATAGAAAATACTTTATAGTGATAGAACCAAAGACACCACAATAGATGTAAGATACTTCATTCTCTTCCTAGATCAAATCAAATCACTAATTCAAAGGAAAGGATGCATTTTTTTTAACTATGGATAATTTTCTTTATGATCTTATCCTTGACCTTCAATACATGCTACATTCCCAATCTATATTTTTTTCATGCTTCCCTTGTTGAGCTTGCAACTTACAAATTTACCATATTATCTTTAGACATCTTTGATATTTGAGTAGCCAATATCTCCCATTCAGAAGAAAATTATTATACATATCCTATATGTTATAAAAAAAATTGATTAACAATCTTGTTTTTTCTTGTCACAAAGTATTTTCACTAGGCTTGATTAAAATATATCTAGTGAGAACACAAGCTTTTGGTTTGTTATCCCATTGTAAAATCCAGTATTTTGTGGGATCTTCAAGATACAATGAATTATTGACATCATTTCAAAATGGCTTTCAACCTTTTTTGAACATATGAGCCTCAATTTGGGGTCATTCCCATCAGACTTGGGTATCTTCAATCGATTGGGAGGACCTAGTTGAGAACTAAATAATTTGAGTGAAAGGAGATATTCTAATTTCCTTGGCTTATATTTCACAGGGTTTTGGATGAGTTGGATGTTCACCTGCCATTGGTTTTGTTGCATAAAGTCATTTTAGTTTTTTCTCAATGTGTCATAATGTTTATTTATCACATTCCTAAGATGATTGACTTACCAACCTAGATCCATCTTAACTTCAAATCTATCAAGCACTGAGAGGGATCAAATCTATCGAGGTTCAAATATTTTATCAAGTTTCACACTCAAAAAAGAGGTTTGCACCTTGAAAGATTCGATCCCTCTCAGTGCTTGATAGATTTAGAGTTAATATGGAGCTAGGCCATTTTTTATTTATTATTTTTTAGTGTTATTTCAATTAATATTTTTATTATTGTGATTTCATTGATGAGGGATAAAAAAAATTGTCATTGAATATAATATATTTAACAAATTTCAATATTCTGTAATTTTGTCACCCACGACATTACGCAAATATGGTAAAGTTTTAGCTATACGAAATTTCACCATGCAAAAAACACAACGCTGCCCATGACCATTCCACATTTTAGCACAAAATATTCAATAACATCACGAATAAAATATTTCAAAATAAGAAGGCTAAATGTATAGATTTGAATTAATGTTATTAACTATTTTACATTTTGTATTTTTTTGGTCTTCAATATGTTTTTTAAAACAAAAATGGATCCAACACCTTGAAAAGTCAAACATTTAGATTGCGTAAAGTTTATAGATTAAACTTGTTATTCCAACAAATTCCTGTTGGATTTTGGGCAAATTTGGCCCAAAAGTCACCCAAAAAACTTCCAAAACATAGAATTGTTAAATTAATATATTTTTTTCTTTAATTATTAGTTTTTTTTATCCCAATCATAGATTGTTTTTATCCCTTAAATTATTATTTTTAATTAAATTCAATACTCTTACATACTTTTGATACAATTTAAATTTATAATATGAACAATTAACATATTTTCTTTTATTAATTTAAAATTAAATTAAAAATTAAAAAATCAATTAACCCTTTTCATTATTTATGGTTGATTCATATTAAATAAATTTCCGTTACTAAAAAGGAAGACATTTACACAACCACACAAAAAAGTGCTTCATAAAACAAGGACAACAGTTGCGATGCAGTGTAGTCCCTGCCTCTACTACTAATTAATTGATCAAGACAACATGGGATCTGCATTTCATCGTTAGCATGGGGTTCATATTTCATCCTTATTCGAGAATTCTTTTCACACTTGCAATATGTCATTCCGCCTCCTCACATGCACAACGAAAGCCACATTCACAGATCTTCTTCCACTTCTGCACAACTTCCTCTCCATAGGTAGTCATTTTGCCATTTATTCATTATCAACCACTAACCATTTTTCCTCTCGTTCATAATTATTTGTATTACTAAAAGATAACACCTCATTTAAAAAAAACAAAAATTGTGCATTACTAAACTAATAATAATTTGTAATATAGTGTGGAAGAAACTCATTGTGTGGATGTGTGGAGCATCTGCATTTATTCACACAATGAGCCATCACCTGCATTGCTATTGTCCATATTGTTCGTATGTTTCCACACTAAAGGGTCCACACCATTGTTCTTTTTTTTTTTGTTCTTTTTTTTGGGAATAAGTGTGGGAGTGTAGAGTTTCGTTTGAGCTCTCACTACACACAAAACATTGTCAAAGCTCATAGCTAAAATTAATGAATAAATTAACATAAATCTAAAGGTGATCATGACGAAGAACACAAGAGTCAGTACTTGTTTTACCTGTTGTATTACACAGATTCTCTGGTAACAAACATTGGCTCTACAACTCCACTAAAATTAGACACACATAGGAGTAATTCCTATGGTCACAACTTCTCGTGCATTTGCTTCAAGTAGGAGTCAACGACCTTCAATGTGTGGTTGTCCGCACTGTCATTATTTGACCCAAATAAAACATTTAGTGCGTACTTTTTTTTCTTTAATTCATAAAGTAATGATAAGGAAACATTTTAACCAATATATACTACCATATTTTTACTTTACAAAAAAAGTTTGAAGTAACTGTAATCATGATAATTAGCTAAGAAAATTCTAAATGTGAATAGGAAATCAACAAAGGTGAATCAGTTTAAAAGCTTGCAGTGTTGTACAGCTTCTGTATTTTTGCACTACTGCTATACACCATTATATTGTTAATATTTTAGTATTAAATAATCCAATTCTCACATCATTGAACAAAATATTTGACTGTGCTTATGTTTATGAAATTATACAAAGGAAACTTTAAATATTTCATTATATAGATGCCCATAGTTCACACCAAACACTTTGTTTGAGTATGGAGACCAAACGCGAAAAATTTCAAAGCTAATATAAAATGTTGTTCGGTTGTGTTATATTCTTTCGACAACTAGCTCCCCTAGTTAACCGGGGTGTTAGAGGGGGGGCAGAGCCCCCCCTTCGTTGTGTAGTGGGGGGGTCACAGGGGGTTTGAGGGGGACGGTTAGCCCCCCTCTACATGGTATGGGGAAATGCCCCGGGGAAATTTTTTTTTGGACACTATATTAGGTGGGTGAACCTACCTATGGTTTTTTGCATTGTTTTCATACATGGTTTTGGGCGCGATTTTCGGTCCATGGTATTGGATGATTCTGCATGTATATATATGTATTGTAACATATGAAAGGAACATAATGAAAAATTAAGCTAGTAGTTCCGATTTTTGGATCCAGGGGAAAATATTTGCGTATATGTTTTTTATGTGTTATGCTCTCACATTGTTTATTTTCTATTCTTAGAATTCATATGCAGGTAATTTCTGTATGGGGTTAAAACCTACATTTGGTATTAGAGTTGTTTTGGCTTCAAGGGGACGCTTTTATTTCTTAGGGGTTTTGCTTGGGCCCATGGTAGACCTTGTTCAATGTGAGATTTGCGGGATCGATTCTAGTGGTGAAAGAAGATGGTGAGCAGTGGAAATATAGAGATCAAAAAATTTAATGGTCAGAGTTTTGAGTTATGGAAACTCAAGATGGAGGATCTGTTGGTATATAAAGATCATTGGATCGTGGTAGATCCGTGTACTAAACCAACGAGAGTGTCCGATGAAGAATGGAAGAAGTTGGATCGGAAGGCAAAGAGCACAATACGATTGTGTGTCTTAGATTTAGTATTGCTGAATGTATTAGGGGAATCTATAATTAAGGCTTTGTGGGTCAAGTTAGAGACTTTGTACTAATCTAAGTCTTTTTTGAATAAACTGTTCCTACAGAAAAAGTTGTATAACCTAAGGATGAAAGATGGAGACTCGGTGACAGAGCATCTGAATGCATTTAATACTATGGTAAGTCAGTTATCGTCTATTGATATCAAGATAAGTGCATTAGTTTGTTGTGTTCTCTACTAGATTCGTGGGATAGTTTGGTTATTGCAATAGGTAGTAATGCAACTGCCTTGCTGTTTGATGAAATAGTATCATCCTTGTTGATGGAGGAGATGAGATGGAAAAATATGGAGAGCCAGAATGGTGATGCCTTGTCTGTACGAGGAGGGTCCTAGAATAGAAACAAAAATAAGTCATCAAGTGGGAGATCTAAATATAGAGGGAGAACTAAATCTCTAGGAAAACCTGTAAAGGTGGTGTGCTGGAAATGCGGAAAGGAAGGGCATTACAAAAGGGATTGTAAATCTAAAGCTCTTGATAAAGGAAAGGGATTTGATGATGCTCCTTTTGTAGAGGCAAAAACCACCTCAGATGAAGGTGGGGATGTGTACTTGGCTTCTTCAAGTACACATGTAGATCATGAGGCATGGTTGATTGACTCAGGTGCATCCTTTCACTTCACTTTCCATAGAGAGTGGTTCTATGAGTATGAGAAATATGATGGTGGTGATGTCTTCTTGGGGGATGACAGGAAGGCTAGAATTGTTGGTTGCAGAAAAGTAAAGTTGAAGTTGCAAGGTGGAAGGATTTGAACACTTCCGGGTGTTTTGCATATTCTTGCATTAGCCAGAAATCTAATTTCTACAAGAAAGTTGGAGGATGCAGGTGTGAAAACAATGTTCGAGAAAGATACCTGCAAGATGCTTCGAGGAGCACTAGTATTTATGCGGGGAGTTTGGATTGGAACTTTGTACAAGTTGCAAGGAAGCACTGTTATTGATGGGTGCAATAGTTTTGTGGTTCCTGAAAGTGGAGCAGAAAATCTAGTGGTCTCTGTAGAAAAGACCATGTTATGGCATCAAAAGCTGGGACATATTTGAGAGAAGGGCCTTCGAATGCTTCATGGTAAAGGTATGGTAGAAGGTATGATTAATAGCTCTCTGGATTTTGATTTCTGTGAAAATTGTGTATATGGGAAGAAAAATCAGGTGAGTTTCCCCTCTGGTGGTAAGAGGGCAAAATAGATATTAGAGTTTGTGCACAGTGATGTGTTTGGACCTGTGAAGGTTCCATCATTGGGTAATTCTATGTAATATGTATCATTTATAGATGACTTCTCAAGGAATACATGGATATATTTCCTCAAGAAGAAATCTAAAGTTTTTGACAAGTTTAAAGAATTTAAGGCTCTGGTGGAAAACCAGATAGAGAAGAAGATAAAGGTGTTGACGACAGAAATCGGTGGAGAGTTTTGCAGCAAGTAATTTGAAGAATTTTGTAAGAAGTGTGGTATAGAACGACAAAAGACTACTCCATACACACCTGAGAAAAATGGAGTTGCATAAAGAATGAACAAACATTGATATAAAGGGCAAGAAGCATGCTCAGTAGTGCCGGGTTAGGATAGGAATTCTGGGTAGAGGTGGTGGAGACAACATGTTACCTAGTCAATAGATCACCTTCATTAGCGTTGGAGGATAAGAATCCACAAGAGGTATGGAATGGAAAGAAACTCTCTCTTTCACATATGAGGGTATTTAGATGTGATGCATATGTACATGTCCCAAAGGAGAAAAGAACAAAGTTGGATAGTAAATCTAAAAAGTGCATCTTTATTGGGTATAAGGATGGTTTAAAGGGTTATAAGATTTGAAACCAATTATAAGGAAGGTTGTGTACAACCGAGATGTGGTGTTCAAAGAGGTGAAAACTGTTATTAAACATGAAGTCCCATTAAAGGAACCTGAGAAGATAGAGTTTGAGCTAAATGAGGAAGAATCAAACTCTATAGCAGAAGAGGAATCAGAAGATGAAGAGCCACAAACTATGGTTGTAAGAAGATCAGTTAGAGAAAGAAGACAACCAAAAAGGTATAGTCCATCTGTTTTCTATTCAATTTTTGCTTTATCTATTACTGATGATGATCCCAAAACTGTAAAGGAAGCAGTGGATTCATAAGATGGAAAACTCTGGAAAGAGGCCATGGTTGATGAAATGGAATATTTGCACAAAAATGAGGCTTGAGATCTGGTGGAGTTTTTGATCCAAACTTAAATAGGAACGCAAAAAATTACAGAGATAACCATATACACAAAGATGCAGCGGAAATAATACTTCATTTCATTAATGGAAAAAACTGAAATATGCTTACAACCAGAAATGGAAATAAACCATCTAGGGCGATGGTGGCTTATCTTTGAGAAGAGATGTGTGTCTACATGCCTCTGAACTGTCTTACAATGAGGCTCCAAGGCCTATTTATTGTTGAGAAACAATGGAAAAACCCTTCACATTCCAAAACTTGACCCTAGAAGATGAAACGCCAAATTGTGGGCCCCGTTTTTGGGTAAATTGGTACATCAACTTCCTGGGGTCGCGAATTGGTCGTATTATCTCCGTTTGATGTGCATGATAGCCCGTTGGAAAGATCTCTCCGAGGACTACGACGGAAAAGACAATTTTTAGTTAGAAAAAACGTTGGCGGTAGATTTCCCAAAAAACGTCGTTTAGGGCCTCAAAACGGCTCCGGAAGTTTAGGACCCGAAAAACTGCTAAAAATAGTAAACTGTGCCATAATTAAGGAAACTGAAAAAACTGAAAGAATCACTAGAGGGGATCCAAGTGGAATTAGCGGGTGGCCACCAATATCCACCTAGATCATTCCTCCCCCCTTAGGAAGCAATGGTCCCCAATGCGTTGAGTTCCTCCATGAGATGAGGGAACTTCTGCTGCACTTGGTCCCTGGTGAGCCACTTGCCCTGGTGAAGAAGTTGTCCTGCTTTGACAACTCGGTACAATTGGATATTCTGCTGGCAAGTGTGCTTGATCTGTGTGTCCATGATCCGATCAGTTGCAGCTTGTTCCATGCAAGCTGGATTTAACTCTGTGGGTGTGAGTTGTTCCACAATGTCGGACATGTCTAGTAATGACGGAAAGTATGGCCGAAGGCGGTCGACATTGAACACCGGGTGCAGGCCAAGGAATGGGGGAATGCTGAGCTCAAATTCATTGTCTCCCATAGCCTTGGTAATGGTGTAAGGGCCATATCAGAGTGGTCTCAATTTCCGATAGGCTCCAGTAAGGCGTTTCTTTTGCAAATGCAACCAGACTTTGTCACCCACCTGAAACTTGTGTGGCACCCGATGTTGATCATGTCGCTGCTTGTACTTGGCATTTGATTTCTCCACAATGTCATGGACCTGCTAGCGAATATGTTGGATGTGCTCAATGAAGCTGGTTGCCTTATCTGTTTCAGACTGAACATGAGCTGAATCTGTGTGAGTAGTTGCAAATGCATGGCCACATTAATGGGGCATAGTGCCTGGAATCCCAAGCCCACCTGAAAAGGGCTGTGGCCAGTCGAGCTGTGAAGAGCTCGGTTGTAGCTGTGTTGAACATAGGGGAGGCTCTCGTCCCATGTGCGTGGATGGTTTGAGTTATACATGCGCAGAATGTGCACAATCATCCTATTGACAACCTCTGTCTGGCCATCAGTTTGAGGATGGAAGGCTGTGGACTTAGTGAGTTTGGTGTCCAGCATTGACCAGAGACTGGACCAAAATGTACTGAGGAACCGACTATCCCGATCTGAGATGATAGACTGTGGGATCCCAAAGTGCACCCATACTCGTTCAAAGAAGAATTTATCAGTGGCTTCTGCTGTGATATTCTTCTTGCAGGCCGCCATAATGGCCATCTTTGAGAACCTGTCAACGACCACAAAAACACAGTCATTTCCATGCTTAGTGGAAGGAAGGC
>APFE030500002.1:0-20295 GCA_000404065.3 Pinus taeda | reverse complement strand
CAGGACGCCTCGTTCTTCTAAAATCAGGTTTGATCTCTCTTCCCATCTATCGCTTTTCATTGATACAAGCTCCAATGACCTTCCATCATAAATTGGAAAAGGCTCTTAGACACTTCCTCTGGCAAGGAGGGAAAATGGAGAAGAAAAAGTTCAACTTGGTTAGCTGGAAGAATGTCATCCAACCCCAGGAAAAAGGAGGACTTGGAATAAGGTCTCCAAAACTATTGAATTTAGCTCTTGGGGCTAAAATTGTTTGGAGGCTACTTACAGGGGACACAGCTTGGTGGAAATCAGTTCTAGAAGCCAAGTATCTCAACAGCACTAGGCTCCAGCTACTGGAAACCAATATCCCCAACAGAGACAGCTCCAACATCTGGAAATTATGTAAGAAAATCATTCCCTTTATGATCCAACACATCTCAAAAGTTCCAGGAGGGGGGAACAGCATCAGTATCTCCAATGACAGAATTCTAGGTCAGCGCCCTATTGGGTCCAACACAGATGCAATTCCAGCCATAAACTGGCTAAATAACAGAGGAATCTGGTGCCTAGCTCAAATTGCACAGTGGGGAAATCCCTCTCAAGCATGGACAGGCTGGACTCTACCGGATTATCCAAGGGAATTAGAAACAAGTTTCCTCGCACTAAAGAGCCATCTGCATAGTAAAGCTCCGATTCAAAGAGGAGGAAAAGATAGCTATCGCTGGGATCCTACGGGAACCCTTTATACAGCTAAAGCAGGGTATCATCATCTATGTGAAAGTGCCTCTCCACAGGCCATCTGGAGTCATTAGAGATTGGTTTGGAAGGCGGAAGCCCCTCCTAAAGTAAAATTCTTCCGCTGGCTCCTCTTGAAAGGTAAGGTCTTAACAGCTGAAAACTTTAAAAAAAGGGGCATCCTGGGCCCTTCCAGGTGCCCAAATTGTTGCCAAGCAGAAGAAACAATGCAACATTTGTTCATAGATTGCCAAGTAGCCGTAAAATGTTGGAAAGATATGGCTTCAGTTGGGGAAGTCGATTGGGATCCAAAGCCATCCATAGCAGAAACGGTCTACAATTGGAAGAAACTTTGCCCATGGAAAAGCAAGAAGAGTAAATTAACACAGCGGATATGGAACATAATACCTTTAACTCTTCTTTGGAGCATCTGGTTAGCCAGAAATAAGAAGGTTTTTCAAGATAAAGGATACAACATTAGAATCATGTGTCAGAAAGCCAAGAGCTTAGCGGTGGAAGCTGTTACAACTCGCACTCACAGCAAAATCAAGCTCAGCAATTACAGTACAGAAGAAAGAAACTTGATTAATTATGGACATGGTAGCATTATCAGCGCCCAGGAACTAGAAAAAGAAAATCCGCATTTGAAGGAGCCAACTATAGTTTGGAAACTGAGGCTTAAGGAAGAAGAATTTGCTCTCTGGCTGAGCAATTGCAACAGATACTACCTGTTCTTCGATGGTGCCTCAAAGTCTAATCCTGGCCTAGCAGGCGCAGGAGGCCTCATCTGCAATGCAAATGGCGAGCCTATCTTGCATTTCGAATGGGGATTGGGTGAACTCTCCAATAACAGGGCTGAGGGATTGGCCTTGTTCCAAGGACTCACCCAATTGATCAAGCTGGGAATCACGAAGGTGAATGTCTTTGGCGACTCTGCGATCATAATTCGGCTCATGGTGCAAAGACAGAGTTCGCCAAATACACTGCTGCAACAAATCAACAACAGGAATCAAATATTACACGGCATGTTGGAGGAGGCCCGCTACTATCATATCCTACGGGGTCTCAATAAAGATGCTGACAAATATGCCAGCAAGGCCTGTGAACGCCCCAAAGGCCAACTCAGCTGCAACGATATCTTGTCCACCCAACCACTACCATGAGAACCGCACGTATAGTTAGCACATGGAGCACCGTAACCAATAGAATCTGCCACTGCAGGCAAATCAGCAGAGCAGAGGACAGAACATATAAGGTTGAGAGGAAATGCATCAGAAGCCTGATCAGGCAATCAGTTCAGAGCATGGGAACCAGGATTCACAAAGAAGGAAATCGTCGTCGCCATCAAAAACTAGATTTTGGTCAAGATATGCGTTGGAAGAAACATAGGAGCATAGGGATGTGCAGCTCCCCCTCCCATCATCAGATTCAGAGAAATTCTTTATATATCCCTGTTATGCAGACTCAACACCCCATAGTTGAAGCTTATCTTTGTAAGACAAAGAGTGGAATCGCAGCCGAGTTTCACCAAGCTATCTGTGATAGCTTCTGTCAGCCCAAGTATATATCCCCAAGCGTTCTTAGCATCCCCGAGAGCAGTGCTGCTCTTAATAGCAGTAAGATAAATCTTCATAAGCAAGGAGACAAACAAAGGATCAGTGCCAACAATCAGTTAAAGGGATTAATGGAGCGTCCTGAACAATGTTTCCATTGCAGGGATTTGCAAGCCGAGTTTGAAGAAGTTCGAGCTCAACAGAGAGCGTTGGAGGACCAAGTGCGCATTTGGAGACCAGGCTCGAAGAACAATTCAAAATCCTCCATGAAAAATATAGAGTGGAGATGAATCTCTTTTTGCACAGGGTACACTCCCTTCACGAGTAGTTCAGTAGTTTAAACAATAGATGCAACCATGCAGAAGAAAGGATCGAAATCCTCAAGCATATGATGGAAAAGAAAGATGCTACATCCTCCTCTAGCGCAAAGCCAATCGAAGCTGACCAGGATCCAGAGGGATCAACTGCAAGGAAGATGAGCCATATTGAGATTGATTAGTCATGTTTTGCAAATGTAAATTTTGGGGTCGGCAGTATGTAAAAATCTATAGTAGTATAAGCAGTACTAGGGACAGTCAAACCAAAGTCAGAACCAAGGAAAGATACCTTTTTGTGATTCCTTGGCTTCAAAATGCTCTTGAAGCATCTTATGTATGGCAATCTGCCTTCTTTTTTCAGATTAATACATAGCACCCGATCTTTGTCTAAAAAAAAAATAAGTCAAATAAGAAGCTAAATAATCAAAGTAAAAATACATCACAAACAATCGTCAAAGAAATGGAAATAATCTTATGTTGTTTCCCCTATATTTCTCAACATGGTATCAGAGCTACGATGAAAATTCAAGGAAGGGTAGCTTAAAGAATGACACTCAAGGACTGAAGCACTAAAATATCATCAAGAGCATCAATCATAAAGAAGGACCACTCAACTTAAAGGCACTTCAAAGACAAGTATTACATCATCATCTTGAAGGAAGTTATTAAAGAAGGCCTCGAAAACCTTGTTCATTCAAAGAAGGATTCTAAACTTGAAACATTCTTGGGAACCTCGCTCATCCATCACATCGAGAAGAAGGAGACCTCAAAGAACCTATATCCACTCAAATAAATAATAACTACAAATTGGAGAAGCTTGAAGCCTCTACATCAAAGAAAAGCAAGGAGAAGGAATTTTCATTATCATCAAGGAACCAAGGTGATCCCGCTCTCTTTGAAGGATCACTTTTGATGGGAGACATCTTCATCAAGAACACATCTTCTATTATCAGCATCATCATCAAAATCAAGAAGGCATCAAGTTGAAGATATTGTCATTAAGGAGTATCTTCATAAGTAAGTATATTTATGTCTGCATATGAATCTATAAAAATGACTTCATTTTGCAAGGAAAGAAATAAATTGGTTGGATCGTCAAAATTTCTTGCATGGAAGAAGAGGACTAATCTGATCCTCATAGAAAATGAAGTCATTGATCATGTTAAGGGATCAATCACAAGCCTCCAAAGGAAGAAGATAAAGCTCTTGCAAAGTACATGAAAGGGGAAGTTAGGGCTCAAAATATCCTTATCGAATCCATCAAATATCCTCACATACCCTATGTATCAAAGTTGGTGACATCAAAAGAAATATATGATAAGCTAGTAGAATTGTTCTCCGTAAGTACTACCTGAGAAGTGATATCATTGAGACAAGAACTATACAAGATGAATATATCAAATGAATATGGAATAGCCTCATACTTTATGAGGGTATCCAAAATAAGAGACCAACTACAGAGTTGGGAGAAATAATGTAGGATAAGGAAATGACCACCATAGTGCTTAATGCACTACCAAAGGAATGGGGTAATTTTTCATCAAGCATCTATGGAAAGAAGGAAGCTACCCCATTCAATGAAATTTGGTCATTATGAAAAATTGAAGAAACTAGGATGAAGGCAAAAAGTGATGTAGGATCAAATGGGAAAACACAAGCATTTTATGCCATGACTAAGAAGAAAGGAAAAATTGGAAGGTTTGGTCTGCAGAAAAAGAACAAGAAGGATATGTCGAAAATCCAACGCTATGGCTATCATGAATATGGGAATTATAAGAGAAATTTTCCTAAACTCAAGAAGGACAAAACAAAATAGGAAGGGAAGAAGCCCATATCACCAAAGAAGTGGAATGTTGAGAAATGGCAACAAGAAATTCCAGTTTAATTTGTCCTTGAATTAAATTTTGAATTAAAATAGAATTCTATTCTCATAGCAACTTGTAAATAGTTAATTAAGTTTAATTAAATTAATTATCTTAGGAATTTCAATTTGGAAGCATCTCTGTAGTCATGTATATGTTCTCCCTAAATTTTAGGGGTCCAATAGGAGTTTATTTTAGTTGTAATTAGATAAATCAACTTGACTGAGTTATGGTCAGTTAAACTAGTTCTAACTGTTTATGGAAATAGTAGACGTCTATTAGTGAGTTGGTGCACTAGTGTATCCTCAGTGCTACTCCAGCTAACTAAAGATTCCCTCATGAGAAACTCATGCATGTCAGTTCAGAGAAAGACCCAGTTGAGACTAGAGTATAGGGACAATGTACTATCAGTTCTAGAATGATCCGAGTTGTATAAATCATGCATGCAATCAAAAGAGGACCTAGATTTGGATTGCAAAGTTATGGAAGAAGGAATTCACAATTAAATATGGGTTATTCCTCTCAGGAATTGCTCAAGGAAATACAAGCTCAACAAGAAGCATAAATTGGCTAAGTGTTCGTCAGTGTGAGATTGTGAGGTAGAGAGTTGATCATACTTGTGCAAAAATTGTTCTTGTGAGAACAAGCTTTGTATTATCACTCAAATTTCTAATTAATACAATAGAGAGTTGAGCAATGGCTTTCTCTAGAGAAACAATTGTGTTATGTGTCTTTTATTATCTTCCCCTTGTCGATTATTGTTTTCATCGATGATTGGTTCACGCTATTTAAGGAGTAGAGTATATTCTTGTCTTGCATTTTAGTACATTACATGAGTTGTGAATCTACAAGAAAATCTACATGGTATCGGAGCTAAAGATAGTATACTATAGGAGATTTTGAAGTTTTGAGTTTTGAATTATAGGTGAAATTAAAATTTGCAATACATACTTTAGGAATGACAAATGGACTTCTATGGTTTGAGGCTCGAGTATGTCTTGGAAGGCAACTAAAATTATATAGCCTGCAAGGATGGGATGGAGGCTGTGCTGGAGGATAATGGCCTCAAGGAATTCGTTTGTCAAGACATTCCTAAGGCAGCAATATCGAATGCACAAAATATGGCCAAATGGAAGTAGTGTGTGGCGAAGGCAAGGCAAATAGTCCTTGAGGGAGTTTGAGACTACATTGTCTTGAGTCTCCATGGGAAGGAAACTCCGTATACTATGTGGAAAGCATTGACAAACCTATTCCAAAACAATAGTGACCATAGGAAGTTGGCACTAAAAGACAAACTTCAAAAAATCAAGATGGAGAAAGGCAAGACCATTCCAAAATATTTGACCAAGTTCACTCACTGTAGTGATGAACTTGGAAGTGTTGGAATAACCGTTGCGAAGGATGATATGGTGAGCCTAGCTCTCCTAAGCCTTCCCAAGAGTTGGAATAGCTATCAAGACTCTATCAATGGGAGGGAGAAGCTACCAGATTGGGAATGACTGTGGTCGGATTTGATGCAGGAGGAGATAAGAAGGAACACCCAAGATGGTTTCTCATGAAAGACTAATGATGAGAAAAATTGTGCCTTAGTGAGTAAGGAAAGTAAAGGGAAAGGGAAGGCATCCCATCCCAAATTATATTCTTTCCATGGAGTTAAAGTGCTTTCATTGTCATGATTTGGGCCATTTTGCTACAAATTGTCCGCTCAAGAAGTGCAAGAAGAAGCCTTCAGGAGGAGTGGTAGGTTAGGCTTTGGTCTCTCAATTCGAATTGGACTTTACTGTCATTGCATGCATGGTGTCATCAATGATGGTCAGTGTATGGTATCTTGACAATGGAGCTTGATTCCACATGACTGGTGACAAGGAGTTGTTTAGTGACCTGGAGGAGAAGGATCTCTAGATGCATATCGAGATGGGTGATGATGGGAGGTATAGTGCTACTGGATTGGGCATGGTTACTTTTTAGAGGGAGCAGGGTGATCCTCTCACCTTGAGGGATGTAATGTATGTGCACGGGTTGAAGAAGAACTTAATATCTGTCGCCATGCTTGTAAATAGAGGCTATGATGTGATTTTATCGAAAGGAAAGGTGTTCCTTTGACACATAGACATGAGTCAAGTAAAGAAGATAGGGATTACAGTTAAGAGTCTCTGTAAGTTGGAGGTAGAGGATTGTGTAGCTTTGAGCACAAAAGCAGAGAAGATGTAGAGCTGATACGTTGGCGAGTTGTGGCATAGGTGATTGGGTCACTTGCATCATGTGGCTTTGAAAATCATGCAACATATCTCTAATGGTCTTCCCAAAGGTGTGCTAGAGTAATTTGATACATGCAAGGCATATACTTTGGGAAAATACACCAAGGCTTATTTTCATGATAGAGACAATCGAGCAGAGGCGATTCTAGAGTGAGTCCATTTAGATGCGTGTGGACCATTCTCGACAGCATCCACGGCCAAACACAGGTATTATGTTATATTTGTTGACAAATTTTCTCATAAATGCTTGATATTTTTCATGGAGAAGAAGGATTAAACTTTCACAAAGTTTTGTGAATTTAAAGCATTGGTCGAGAAGGAGAGGAAGAACATAAGCATTGTAGGGGCAACGCAGGTGATGTTGCATGATAAGGGCCTACCACTACACTTGTGGGCTGAGGTATGCAATGCAACAGTTTATTTGCATAACTGTAGCCCACATCAGATTCTTGGGATAAAGACACCAAGGGAGGCTTATTCCAGTAAAAGACCAGATGTTCATCACTTCAGGATTTTTGGGTCATCGGTATATTTCCATGTGATCAAAGATGCATGGAAGAAGCTTGAGCCAACAACAGAGTTGGAGATATTTGTGGGGTACACTGATAGACCTCACAACTATTGGGTGTACTTTCCGACCAACAGAATGATAGTGGTTCACAAGGATGTCAGATTCAATGAGGAGAAGGCCATGTGAGTTTCCCTTGAGAGGGATACTGAGCTAGATGTGGTTGAGGAGCCTTAGATTGAGGTGGAGTAGCCACATGCAGAGGATTCAGGAGTGGAGGAAACCACTCAGGAAGAGTCTTCCAGAGATGGGAGAAAGCATACCAGAGAGGTTGACATGCCATTTCATGATGCACAGGAGAATGTGGGAGCCATGGAAAATTTTAGGGGCTAATATTCACATATGGGCTAATTTTCCATGATTTTTCTAAAAAAAAGATTAGCCAATTTCCATTTTTTATAAAAATGATTCGCCCAAATTTTACAATACAAAATTATTTTACCTTAAAAATCGGCAACAATATATAGATAGTATATATAAAATCATTACAAATTTGAATAATTTTACAAATACATCAACAAATTTTTTATAGTTTTCATATTATGGACTAGTGAGATTCACCAATATTTTTAAACTTCAAGATAATTTTCCATCCTTAGAATTTTCCCTATTGGTAGCACCCACATCTCAGCGTAGGCAGAGGAGGTCACCTGAGAGGTACATTGGATACATGGCTCTTATGAACGAATTCGTTAAGACATAGCCATAATCCTTTGAGGAGGTAGTGTGGAAGCTAGTATGGGTTTATTATATGGTGGAGAAGTATGTTTCCATAGTTTGTAACAGTGTTTGGGATGTGGTCCCGAGATTGAAGGACATGTCAGTGGTGAGGTCTCGACAGATTTACAAGGTAAAGCAAGTTGCAGATGGTAGTCTGAAGAAGAATAAGGCGAGGTTTGTGGCCCATGGATTTTCACAGGTAGAGGAGATTGAATATGATGAGACCTTTGCTCCTGTTGCAAGGAACTCATTGATTAGATCTATATTGGCACTATCAATGTAGATGGGTTGGAAGATATATCAAATGGAAGTAAATAAAGCCTTCCTTAATGGAACGATTGAGGAAGGGGTGTACATAGAGTAGCCTAAAGGTCTTGAGACCTTCAACCATGAGTCACATGTGTGTCGGCTCAAGAGGGTGTTGTATGGGCTTAAGAAAGCACCCTGTTCTTGGTACACTAGGATCGATAGCTACTTCATCGGGTTGGGCTTCACCAAGAGTGAAGCGGATGCAAACCTGTACCACATAGTGTAGAAGGTAAATTGTTGATCATTGTGTTATATGTCGACGATTTGATTTTGACAGGTGATGATCAGTTGATCAAGTCTTGCAAGGAGGATCTTGCAAGATAATTTGAGATGAAGGACATGGGGCTCATGCATTACTTTCTAGGCATGGAAGTATGTTAGGGTGATGGAGAATTGTTTGTACCTCAGGGCAAGTATGCCAACAAGATACTCAGGAGGTTCCGCATGGAGAGCAACAAACCCATGGAGACTGCTCTAGCAAGTAAATGGAGGAAGGAGGATGCTACTTCAGGGGAAGTGGTGGAAGTTAATGTTTACAGGAAGCTTGTGGGTTCACTCATATATTTGGTGAACACACGAATAGATATGTGCTATGCAGTTAACCAGCTTAGTCAAGCGATGGTTAGGCCTACCAAGTTGTATTGGAAGGTGGAAAAACAAGTGTTGAGATACCTCAAGGGCACTACTTAGTATGGATTGTGGTACATATAGACAGAGGGAGTGAAGCTTCAAGGGCTCAACGACATAGATTAGGTAGGGAGTCCATCCGAAAGGAAGAGCACATCAGGAGGGATCTTCAGTATTGGGTCAGTGGTAATTTCTTCGTACAACAGGAAACATATATTGGTTGCACTTAGTTCGGCGGAGGCAGAGTATAGGCTACAAGTTAGGCAACATGTGAGGTCATCTGGATGAGGAAAATTCTGGTTGGTTTGTTTGGTTAGCAGATGGATCCAACTATGATTTACTAAGATAATTAGAGTTGTATCAAACTCTCTGAAAATCCAGTTTTTCATTATTGATATATGATATCATCTTCTAAGAGATTGTGTATTGAGGCGAATAATGTTGTTGGAGTAAATTCCCACGGAGGAGAAAGATGCTGAAATTTTGACAAAGGCATTGTAAAGATGTAAATTCAAGTTTCAAAAATATAGGATCAGGGTAGCTGATAATCCCTTTCTTGTTGAGAGGGAGTGTTGAGAAATGGAAAAAAGAAATTCCAGTTTAATTTGTCCTTGAATTAAAATTGAATTATATTCTCATAGAAAATTGTAAATAGTTAAGTTTAACTTAATTAGCTTAGGAATTTAGATTTGGAAGTATTTATATAGTCATGTATATGTTCTCCCTAAATTTTAGGGGTCCAGGATGAGTTTATTTGAGTTGTAATTAGATAACTCAGTTTGATTGAGTTATGGTCATTTAAACTAGTTCTAACTATTTATGGAACTAGTAGATGTCTAGTAGTGAGTTGGTGCATTGGTGCATCCTTAGTGCTACCCCAAATAATTGAGAATCCCTCATGAGAAACTCATGCATGTTTTTTCAGAGAAAGACCCAGTTGAGACTAGAGTGCAGGGACAATGTACTATCGGTTGTAGAATGATATGAGTTGTACAGATCATGCATGAAATTAAAAGAGGACCTAGATTTGGATTGCGCAGTTATGGAAGAAAGATTTCCCAATTAAATATGGGTTATTCCTCTCAGGAATTGCGCAAGGAAATAGGGTCTCATTAGGTAGCAGAAATTGGCTAAGTGTTGGTCAGTGCATGCTTGTGAGGCAAAGAGTTGATCATACTCGTGCAAGAATTGTTCTTGTGAGAACATGCTTCGTATTTTCACTCAGATTTTTGATTATGCAATAGATATTCGGGGTTTTGAGTAGTGGATTTCCCTAGAGAAACAATTGTATTATGTGTCTTTGATTATCTTCCTCTTGTTGATTATTTTTTTCATCGATCATTGGTTTCTGATGTTTAAAGAGTAAAGTAGATTCTTGTCTTGTGTTTTAGTACATTACATGAGGTACGAGTCTACAAGAAAATCTACATGGAAGAAGCTGAGAAGAATAAATAAAAGGAGGATGAAGTAAAATATCTATACTATGATTGAGATAATTTTCTCCACCTAGTTCTTTTCAGTTTTTGTAAAGTATGGCTATCATGGTAGGAAACATTAGAAACATGATATGATGCATCATTTTTGGATATGGCATCATAATAACATACGATTGAAGCAAGAGATAATCATAAGAAGGTTGAAAGATAGATGAAGTATAAGTCTATGGTAGTCATCATTACAAGGAAGTATCTCTTGATAATCACATTGGAAGAATAAGTAGTACTTATGAAGAAAGTGTAAATCTTATCATACATCATTAGGAAGGACCATTTGTAGGATGAGGATAATCAAGATCCTCCATTGAAATATTCATTAGAAGGTTCATCTCTTGGAAGAAGCAAGTGTCCCACTGAGAATTCCACCTTGGATGGGATTCATTGTTTAGAAGGATGATAGTATGGTGACAAAGGAATGCAACATGTTGAGATGGTTGAAGTACTTAGAATTAAGGATAAATAAATTGTTGAAGGAATCCTAGATGACTAAGAGAAGGAAATAGGTATGTATACATGAATTTAATTAACTTATGTCATCATATAGTTGCAAATAACATGGTTAAGTTCTCTACCTCATGGGCATGGGAAAAGTAAAGGGATCTCTTTCTTTGGAAGAATGCATGAAGGCATGGTTCACATATTGACTAGATGAAATCAACACAATATGTCCTCATATGGAATATGGGGTGGTTGAAAATGATGAAGGAACTAGATGGAAGTTCTTGGGAAGAAATATGTGAAGAAAGAAAGAAGATATCCTAAAAGGTGCAACTATGGAAATGGAATCAACATCCGATGAACATAAATATTGGCCATGATATCTCCATGGCAAAGGTATGAAGACCTTGATAAAGTCTGAAAATAAAGAAGACCCTTGACATTGAATATCTTGGAGATGTATCAATATGCATGTTACAACAAGCAGATGTCATGATCAAGGGCCATAAAAAATGATAATTTGATTTGATGTTCATTTTTTATTTTTGAACAATATCTAGATGTAATGATATAGGGATACCAAAAGAGAGTTGTGGAAGTCACCCACAACTAGTACTCATGTGGTAGGATGGAAGATCCTAAAGGAAACATGATGTGGAAAAGGTAGCTATAAGAAGAAAATCTAGATATGTTCTAGTAGATCACTTTCTAATGAAGGGAAGGATGACATTGTAAAAATTCCTTGTAGATTCAAACTGCTTATGTAATCTGCTAAAACAAAAGACTTGAATCTACTCTACACATCAACAGAAACAATTAATCAATCAAAAAATCAAAACATAAACATGAGAAAAGATTCAATCACATATGCTCAGAGATTTATCTAAGGGGGAAGAAATTGCTCAAAACCCCTTCCTATCTATATTGCAGTAGTTAGAAAATAGAGAAGAAATACAATGCTTGTTCAAGATTGAACAATCTTTACACAAGTATAATCTATCTCACTCCCTCACAAGCTAACTCTGACCAATAATTAGCCAATTTTGTTGCCTACCAAGCTCTTGTTTTCTTGTGCTTTTTCTCAAGGAATTAGACCCATATTAAATAGGAAATTCCTCATCTAGAACTATACAATCCCTATAGGCCCTTATCTGACTGCATGCACCACCTGTACAACTTAGAAAATTATACAAATGATAGTACACTTCCCTTATAATCTAATCTCAACTGGGTACTCGAATTTAATGCATGCATGAGTTAATTATGGCAATTTATTAGTTAATTGGTTGAAAACTGAAGTTTCACCCAACTGCTAGACCTCCTACTAGTTCCTCCAATAGTTGGAACTAGTTTAACTAAATTTAACTCAGTTTAACTGAATTGACTTATTACAACTCAAATTAAACTCACCCTAGGCTCCTAAAATTTAGGAACCACTCTACATGACTCAAGTTTGGCCCTCAACTCGAATTAACTAAACCAAATAATTGAAATTAACTTAGTTAACCTATACAAGTTGTCTTGTGATCTGGAATTACAATTTTCTCCCAATTTAATTCAAGGGAAAATTAAATCAAGATTTTCTTGTGTCCATTTTCAACACTTCCTCTCAACAAGAAAGGGATTCACATCTACCCCGATCCAACACCTTTGGAATGTATTACATGCAACACTTGTCACTATTGATATTTCTACTGCAACATCTGTAATTGAAGAGCATAAAAAAAAATAGTCACTAAATCAATCTGCAATTGTCTATTGGGAAAATTGTGTTGTTGTTGACTTTGCTACTGAGACTCTTTCTCTGCTATCAACATTCCTCTGAACTCCTTAGTAGCTAACTGAAATTAATCCTCCTACTACTGAATATTATGGGCCCCTATAGCAAGGTAATGATCCATTAGATAAAAAACACCTCAATGGAACCTGCCCAAATTTCTACAACTCTTGGGACTATTGCTTCACATTGCCCTACCTCACTCCTGGAGATATATATGCATGCGTGGAGAAATATGATCTACTCACACTGCTACTACTACTTCTTCCACATTGTTGCTGCAACTACTATGATAATGAGTCTGATCTCCCTAGATCTTGAAGTACTTTCTTCCATAGGGATGCTCGTTCTAAAACTAGACTCCCTCTAAGCCTTGATATCCATGTGGGAAATATCTCTACCCCTCAATCTACCAATATGAATGATAAAAACTCCTTTTTGTGTCACTAAGAATTGGCTCAATTATCTGCCCATTAGTAGGCTTCTAGATCCATTAAGAAGTATGCACATAGGGTCTTCTTGATCTGCCCTGAATTAGGGCTCCATAACTCTGCCTCCTAACAACTCATTAGTTCTTCAACGATCAATGTACATGAGGAATTCAATGAATGGTTTATAAGGTGAATCTAGCTATGATACCATGTAGAAATTCCTTGTAGATCCAAACCTGTTATGTAATTTTCTAAACAAAGACTTGAATCTACTCTACTCATCAGTGGAAACAATTAATTGATCGAGAAATCACAACATAAACATGAGACAAGATTCAATCACATATGATCATAGATTTATCTAAGGGGAAAGAAACTACTCAAAACCCCTTCATATTTTTATTGCATTCGTAAAAAAAGAGAATAAATACAATGCTTGTTCAAGCTTGAACAATCTTTGCACAAGTATAATCTATCTCACTCCCTTACAAGTTGACTCTGGCCAATACTTAGCCAATTATGCTGCATGGAAAGCTCCTATTTCCTTGTGTTGTTTCTCAAGGAAGTATCCCCCTATTAAATAGGAACTTCCTCATCCAGAATTGCGCAATCCCTATAGGCCCTTCTCTAACTGCATGCACCACTTGCGTAACTTGGAAAATTATACAACTGATAGTGCATTGCACTTGAATTCCAATCTCAATTGGGGAAATCGAATTCCATGCATGCATGAGTTAATTATGGATGAGATATCAGTTAACTGGTTGAACACTGAAGCTGCACCCCATTGCCAGACCTCCTACTAGTTCCTACAACATTTGGAACTAGTTTAACTAACTTTAACTTAGTTTATTTGAATTAACTTATTACAACTCAAATTAAACTCACCCTAGGCTCTTAAAATTTAGGAACCACTCTACATGACTCAAATTGGGTCCTCAACTCGAATTAACTGATCCAACTAATTGAAATTAACTTAGTTAACTTATACAAATTGTCTTGTGATGTGGAATTACAATTTTCTCCTAATTTAATTCAAGGGAAAATTAAATCAAGATTTTCTTGTTTCCATTTTCAACAGACATCACTAACATGGTTTGCGAATGAAAGTGATGGATGAATGATGCCCTACAAATATGTCCCTGAAGATGAAGGCTCGATAATGATGAAGATGGAATTCATGGCATTGAAAGAAGGAGCCCCACAAGTTGTTGATAGTCTCATAATATCCCTCTAAAGTAGAAAGATGTTGGAAGCAAATCCCTGGTTAAGAGGGAGCTTCAACAAGTCCCTAGATAAGAGGGAGCTTGGTTAAATTCATTTGATAGGAATGGGTATATCCTCCCTAGTTGAGAGGGAGATATAAAAACATCATTCTTGTCTTCAATTTGCAAGAAAGAATGGAGGATTTGGTAAGCATCTGGCATCTGATACTCTTTGAGGATGAGGTAGGGCATCCAAGATAAGAGTATCTGTAGAGGACTGATATTATTTGAGGATTGGATATCCAAGATAAGAATAGTCCTGGAAGGAAATACCCTATGGACACTTGGGTGGGGTATGTACCTTGAGAGACAATGATGATGGTGTCTATAAGTCATTAGTCTCATTAGCATTGTGCTCTGATCTTGTGGAGAGATAGAGTTGTTACTAAAGGCCTTGGTATGTGATAATCTTGGTTGATATGATGTTGAATAGGTGGGTTACCAATCCTACTCTTCTTATGAGAATTCTTCAGTTTGATAATTTCAAAGTACATTGTATGGATTATGAATACATCCCTAGTTAGAGGGAGTATTGAAATATGTAACTAGGTTTGATCTTCATAATGACATATGTAATCATGATTTTATGTATTTTATGTAATGAGAAAAATAGATTTGTTATTTTTATTCCTGAGGCATGGGTTTCATGCTTGAGGAAATTTGTTGTTAGGTAAAGCTCCCATTGTGAGCTCATAGGGCTTGTCATTGAGTCTACAAGTCATTAAGTTATTGTCATGTATGAAAGACCCATTTGGGGCAGGTTACATATTAAATAATTTGAGTCAAAAAGACCATTAAATACCTTGTCCATGTGCTACAATCAAATTGTCCTCCAAAAGATACAAGTTGGGCTATCAAGAGGACACGCCAGCCTAGAAATGATGACAAATCAACCTAATAGCACGGGAAAGTAGCCTATATAAAGGAGGATAGAACCTCACTCAAGAGATCATCCATCAAGCATCCACGAAAAGGAGAGAAGTGCGAATAGAGAAGGAAGAGAGCCTCTTGAGTAGCAAAGAAAAGGGAGAAGAAGATTGAAGTCTTCTAGCATTGTTTTTGGGTCATTCATCTCACACATGTGACTAAAACTAGGGTTTCTATAATAAGGTATTGAAATATTGAAGAAGTTGAGATATAGCCTAAGAAAGGAGTATTTTTTCTGCCAAATTCACAAGAAGAAGTGTCTAAGCCAAGCGAAGGAGGGAAGCCTCAAATTTTCCCCAATCAACTTAAACATGTGGAATCTATGTAATTGTAGGTAGGCCATAAATTGCAGGTCTGTAATAAGAGGCCAAAATTGAATAGAAGTTGAAATGCAATGGTGTAGCACTCAATTTGAACAACGTTGACTTTGAAAGAAGAAAAACTCCTCAAGGGAAGAATTGTGACTGGTTTTTGGTCAAGGGTCTAGGTCTTGGAATTCGTCAATTGAATATTCTATAAAAAGAAGAATTCTTGGGGGTTTTCCTCTCAGATTGGAGAGGTTTTGGCCCTAGATGAACGCCTATATCTTGTGTCCTTTGTCTTATTGTTCTTTATGGTTTGATAGTTGTTTGATGAAGAAAACACTAATAATAACAAGTGAACGAAGAAGCTAACTAAGAAAAGTAAAAATACCTCACAAATAATCATCAAAGCAATATAAATCATCTTACTTTGTTGCCCCTATATTTCTCAACATGATCTTATAGGCACCAACCAACTGTTACATCGATTTTATAGCACCAACAAGAAAGAGACACCAACCCCCCAAAATGTTTTGCTGGCACTAACTAGAAGTGCTTAACAAAATACTTTATTTATGTCTTTATGGTATGTATATATATAATGTATATTATATATATTATTATATTATATAATATATTTTTAATTTTTATGTTTCTCCCCTGTATGTTATCTTTCAACCCAATAAAATACCTTTATTTATGTCTTTAGATTATATATTTATTTTTATTATTTTTGTTGGCTCCCTGTATTGTATCTTCAACTCAGATTCATTTACAATCCTTGTATGTTGCTCCTAGATTACCCAACATTCAATTTCACTTGGACTGAAAAAATTGCATGCATTCCTTGAATTTATCTTCTCACCTATTCTGCGATCACACATCCTCCATAGACTTCATTCCTCAAACTTATTTCACACTTTTTTGCACCATAGAACCACAACAAATGGTTACACACAGGAGACCACTTCTATCTCAATTGATCAAGTCCACACAAACCACTTCCAAACTTCTTTGGCTTACTTATATTGAACTAGATCGATAATGGCAGGGTCAACAATTATTTTTATTTTGAAAATTGAGTTCGGATGGCACATAATATTTTCATATCCCTTTAGCTACTAGATGGCTTGCTTTGCATCCATGTGAACTTTTAATATAATCATGTTTTTAAGGTATTTTAACATATCTGGATTCTGTTCTATTTGGTTTTAATATTTTTTTGAACACCTAGATTTATTTTGTTAGCTCCAAGTGCTTTGACACCTAACACTTCATGATCTAGGGTTGGGACCACAAGCTAGAATTCCTTTTCACTCATATCCAACATTCGGTTCTCAATGCTATTGTATAGATTGACTCCCATATACGAATATCATGAAACTATGATTATGGAATATTGAACAAGGTCCTTCCTTTGGCTCTTTTCTTGATATGGATGTATCTTTAATTCCACACTAACTTCTAATGCATTCCAATTGATCTGATTAATATCGATGGTGAGAGTTCACTACAAGGGGTCTGTAGTTTGCCATATTTTCCATTTAAAATTCCACCACCTTTTAAAATGTGTGTTAACGATCCCATGAGCTACTCAAATCCAATGGCAAAGAAGTCACTTCGAGCCTCCCCTGTCTCTCTGAACTTTAACAGGGGATAGCGTCCGAAGTTTCATTGTATGCACCTGTGCAACATGTTCATCCCAGCTAAAATTCCATGTTATTTGTGCCAACCAACCAAGACATACCATGTCATATGCCACACTGTCTCTCTGCCATTGGTCATGCCATGTCACTGCTATGTGTCACATGGAAAAAGGGCTACTTAGCGAGCAAAAATTACAAATCCACTTGCACCCTGTCCACCCTTCAGTATGCCTTGTTATCATCTTGCAACCAATATGCGATGTCACTACCAAGTTACATTTCCATGTCATTGGGGATCCACCTCTAGTTTGGTGCTGGAAAATTTGGTATCTGGCTTCATTCGTTGTGTGTTACTTGTTGCACCCTTTGCACCCTGAATGACTAGATAGGCCTGAATTTCATCAAAGTCCAAATTCATTTAGCTAATATAATATTATTCTTGCTTCACCTATTCCACAAAACATTTAACCCCATATGGCCAAATTATCAAATGCCTTAGTGCATCCCTAGATGCTCAAATACCCTGAGAGAGGCCTGGATGCATTGTACGACCCAAATACCTTTGTGCATCCTGGATGGGTCTAAACGACTCAAATTTATGAATGAATTTAGTATCTTCATGTTTATTCAAAACATCAATTGGTTTCACCCTATATGACCCAAATGTATAGATTACTTAAAGGCATTTTTGCTTGCTAATGCTTCCTTCATTTCAAAATAACTTTTTCCCTCATTCCTTGTGAGTTTGACCAAGTTCCATATACTGTTGGAAATATATCTGAGAGGCCTATCTATCCAAACACTTTGCATGACCATTTGATTAGGATAGATAAAGGGAAAATTCATGCAAATTTATGCTATCCAACTAACTAATGAATTGTAACCTTCACTTCAATCATGAATACTCAATAAGCTTGTTGAGGGAAAAAGTCCCCTAGGGTTTTGGGTCAATACCCTAGCAGAGCGAGGGTTATCTACAATGAAAAACAAGCATTGCACATAACCATGATACTAAAATAAGCAAACTACACGAAGAGAGGTGCACCTGGGGGTCCTTCGTTCGGGTAGATCCAGCTAGGTTCCAAACCCTCTTGGAGTTCTTTTCGATCCTTAAACCTGCAAAACAATCAATTCAAAGAAGCATATCAGTCTATGGACCATGTATCATATAGAAATCAACTTCATAACATATTGAAAGGTAGTTAGTTATACAAGTGAAATAATTATTCATATGCAAACCATAACAACAACATCATAAGCATGAAGAAGATTGATTTCGGGAACAAGACAAATGTTTCTTTATTGCAGAAAACTAAAATAAAGCAAGGAATGATATCACCTGAATCTTCCTCTTGCAGGCTCCAAGTGGAACTTTCCTCTGGATTCTTCCAATCCCAAGTCTTCAAAAGGCTCCTTCCATGACCCACACAAGGATATCTCAACTAGTGAAAAGACATCATAACTCAAGTAAACAAGGGTTTCCTGTAATGGGGGAAGTGCTGGAAGCACAAGGATCTTCAGACCTGATCAGGGATAATCTCAGTATAATGATTTTTCTCTCTATTCTCTCCTCCTCTAGGCCTTCCCATTGAAGCCTTTTTATACTTCTCCCAAAGTAGTTTTTTAGTTAGGAATTGGTTGGGAACAGTTGGGCCACGGGCACTAATAGGTAATCAACAGGTAAAACCCATGATCTCCACCTGAAATTAAGGAGACTCAATTTTTTTTAAAGTGTTTTAAGACATATATGTGGGTTGGGTATGCTCAGACCCACGTACACATGCATTTAGCTCAGGGAAATGTCACGTTTAGGTAGTAAGACATTGTTTTTTAAGTATTTGGACCAGGTCTTGAAGGAGGTGTTTCCCTAGGCCATAAATGCAGCATCACAAACATCAAGAGTGAGATTTGGAGTTGTAACAAATGCCCCCTAATATATGAGGTCAGAAGGGGTACATGATGGCCGAAATTTATTAAGTAAGTACATGGAAAGGAAACCTATCAAAAACTGAGAAGGACTTCACTAGAATTTAGCTTGCCAAGCCACAAAAGGAGATCATAAAGAAACACTGTTTGAGGTGGGCATACCCATGCTCAGAGAAAGTAAAGCATGTCTGCATATCAAGTACAAGCATATCCACTAGGTATACAAGTATAGAGAACTGGAAAATACATAATGGATCATCTAATCACGATCGAAAAAGTACATGTCTGAATATCACATATAAGAATGTCAATGATGCTGAAGGATGAAGCTGATCACCGATATCAAAGACTAATCCTAAAAGTACCAAATGAACATGATGGAGTAAGATGGTGTGACATTGCAAACTCAGGTGCCAGCATATAGAATGTCACGATGAATGACTGCAACATATAAGGTGGAGTGGTATCAACTAGCAGCAACAGGAGCAACTGTTAAGTGAACCAATGAATGCTGATGCAACCTGAGGTCTTCACTGACCGCCGTGGTACATTTATACACCATGGGAATAAATGCTCTGAATTCAACCATGTGAGAAATCATTTGATTACTAGTCATTGATGTATACCATTAATAAATGTGAGACTACTCACCAATAATGATAATGAGAGTCAAGGTATCCAGTACAATCTAACAAGTGCGAATAGATGAGCTAGAGTCAAACACCTGTAAGAATCTATCAATCAGGAAACAATGATGGATTCCCACTGTTGTAGTTTTTAACCCCGTACATAAATTACCTGCATACGAATTCTAAATCACAGGAAAAAATAAAAATGCGAGAGCATAACACATAAAACACATATACACAGAGATTTCCCACTGGATCCCAAAACCGGGACTACCAGCTTGATTTTTCATTATGTTCCTTTCAATGGTACAATACATATATATACATGCCGAAGCATCCAATACCATGGACCGAAAACCATCGCGTCCAAAAAACATGTGCAAAAATCATGCACAAAACTATAGGTGGGTATGGCCAACCTAACATAGGGTCCAAAACCAAAATTTTCCGGGGCGCTGCCCCGGACCCCATAAAGTGGGGTTACGGGTACCCCTCAAACCCCCTGTTAACTATGTGGAAAGAATATA
>APFE030499983.1:726-28218 GCA_000404065.3 Pinus taeda | reverse complement strand
TCCCTGCTTAAAATCAACCCATAGAATTCAGGTATATCGGCGACTAGGATATCAATCCTTTGGACTATTCGTGGATCCGTCGATAACCTGATTGTAACAGAGTTTATTTCCCCTAAAACTTGAACTTTAGTTCTATCTAACTGCACAATGTGAATAGAAGATTTATGGGGTTCTATATTCAGTTTAGAACAAACTGAAGCAGGCATTATGTTAGATTATGCCCCAGAATCAATTAAGCAGTTATGTAGATTTCGATTGTAAATTTCATATGTTAAGAGGAAAGGGGGATTATGGGAATTTGATCTATCTCCAATCATAATTGTATCAGTTGCCTCAACTCTACTAGAAGGTGGTTGTCTTGAGTCACTTGCAGCTTTAGTACTGGGAAGAGGTGAAGAAGGAACTGCATTAAGTTCTTTGAGAAGTAATTTTTGTTGATGTTTTAATTTACTAAGCTCAAACATAGTGATGTTTTCCTTAGTTTTCTTCATGTCATCAACAATATTATAGTCCATCGAATCAGATACTATCAATGTCTTAGATGACGAAGGTATATTGGAAGATGACGGCTGATTTTGAGATACTGTCGCGGCTGGCTTCCTTGTGGGTACCTTTTCCTTTGCAGTATTAGTACCAGCACTCCTTTTCTTTGAATTGGCTTGAACAGGTTTGGGAGTAGCTTTACTCCTTGTAGTGACGAGAAAGGCTTCTTGCTCAGCGTCAGTATCAGAATTAGGGAGTATAAAGTCCCACATCCCGTGGCATTCAACAACTTCCTCTTCTTCTTCTTCAGATGGTGTAATTGTTTCTTCTTCTTCTTCTTCCTTAGGATCTGAATCTGTGTAAGATATGACATTTGGAGGCTTGGACTCGGGTTTTTTGAAATTCCTATATGGTTTCTTTGTTGAGGACTCTGATACTTGTTTCTTAATCTCAACCATTTCGTTTGACATGGTTTTAAGGACTTTTTGAAGGCCCTCCATGTCATATGGATCCTTAATGATCTTTTTCTTCGAATCATCTTTAAAGGACACTTTTTTGGATTTTCGTTCTTCCAGGGCAGTTTTCTTTTCCAATGCGATTACACTTTTTTCAACAGCGAGGGCTTCCTTCATGTTTTCGGCCAATGTAGGCTGTTTAGCCCTATCCACAAAAATGGCTATGTTTGAGGGTAAGGCGGTGATATACTACTCGCTTCTAACTTGTTCGTTTGGCTTATCATCGGTGGGGATTTTGTTCAAGAGTTTGTTAAATCGGGAGTTAAACTCCTTAATGGGTTCTCTTGACTTGATCCTTAAATTGGAAAGGTCATGGACGAGTGTAGCCATGGATCTATCATCGCCGTATTTGGTGAGGAACTGTTCCTGGAAGATATTCCAACTTGTGATGGATCCAGAGGGCAAGGAAAAATACCAAGACCCTGCTGATCCTTGTAGTGTATAGGGAAACAATCTAACTACCACATCTTCTTCAGTCACTCCCTTCAAATTGACTGACAACATAAAATTATTTACGTGTTCTTCTACTGACGTTCCAGCATCTGGATTGAATTTTAGGAGCCATTTTTCGGGATAATCGGGTAACGGATGTAAAGGTGCAGGCATGGTAACTGCACCAAGACTTCTCCATGGTCTTTGAGCCATTTTAGGAGTACCAGCGATTTCCTGTGGTGTTCCAGGTGCTTGAGGGGGAGGTGGAAGTAAAGACTGAAAAGATTGTGATGTTTGAGATGAAGTCCCTTGGTGAACAACAATATGTAGTGGTGAAGTGGGTGTTTGACTCCGCACAGGTGATGATGAAATGTAAGATGATGGAGAAAAGGTTTCGGTACTAGAACCTTCAGTGGTCTTTTTAATCCTTTTCCTTTCGGGTAAAGGGAACTCAAGTGGTTCAATACCTAGTTTTTCGCTTTGGAGTCTGGTAAGGTGAGGGGGTAAGTGGAATTGCGAAGTCTGACTGCCTTGTGATACTTCAGATCTAGGAGGTGAAATTGAGAAGCCTTGAAGTTTCTGGATGATGGATTGAACCTCAGGGGACTCCAGACTTAAGTGTTCTGAAGTATGATGTAATTGAGCAGTAGTGGTTGATTCTTCCTCGTCTCGTCTGGATACTGGTGATTTAGAATGTGAACGAGATGTCCGAGGAGAGGTGGAGGGTGAATTACTCTTTGAATGGTTTGTAGGTGTTGGCTTACTTGCCATTCATAGCGGATGGCCCTCCTTCTAGCGCCATAAATGTTGATGCCTCGAAAATCGCTGCAACAACATTGGGGGATAACCACCCGGTCCGGACCTTAGTACAACTCCTTTTTCGTTTGGGATGGTGGCTCCGACTGGATATAACGGGACCAGTTTCCTGATAGTGAATGAAAGGGATGGATGAGTGATGAGTTGTTTGTTTTAATGATAGGCGACTAGCTTATTCTATTAACAAAATAAGAAAACTAATACTAATTTCGGGAACAACTTATTCATTTGAAATGCAACGCTTGATAATCCTTATCTATTCACAGGCATATAGATGACTCTGTAAATAAAACATGGATATTCAATCATTTAAAGATTACTTCGTCTAAATAGTTAAACGAAGCGATTAACACAAATTACTGCATTTACCATTTATATCATCGATACATATACGATTGAAAGAAAAGCATGCTATAAACAGCCAATAGTGGGATGCATAAAGGATGCTGTTAAAACACACATATATCTAAGTGATAATAGCAGGAGCGATTAAATAACAATTCATATAACAGGAATGAGTTCAGACACAGATAATAATACCATGTGAGCTGCTAATCAATCCCAAATATCAATCGCTATTCAAAATTCTTCCTTCAACACAGAAATGCTTTTAAACAAAGAAAATAGTGCACATTTGTATAAAAACCTTCCTCATCAAAATCAAAATAATTCGTCCAGTTTCATAAAAGAATATCCCTGAAGTACAATAGTGCAACTTCAGGGTTTAAGTCATATACAAAACTTTACGACCCTTTCTAAATGCATGAAAGGGTCTATAAATACTACTAAGCTAAAAAAATCTATGAAACAAAATCCTACTAAATTGGCATCAATAAATGCTATCTATCGCCTTGGGGGCGATCTGGTAGTCGGTGATGTGAATCATGACTCAGGCTGCTTGCCTTTAAACCTGACCTGGCTTATCGCAAGCATTGGCTCCACTTCAGGTGGTCCGTTGAGGCACAAGCTGAGTTGGGCAGCAAAGGTGGCATCCTGGATATCGGGTATAATATACCCGATCGCATCTGTGAGGCATTTTAAGGCGGCTCTCTGGCTGTGCGGCTTCACTAAGAAGAACTAATAGGCATCCCATGTTAAACTGTTGATCCCCACGATTAACCTTCCATTTTTCTCCAGCTCTGGGTAGCATGAATACTCCAACATCTTTGTTGTTGTTAATTGGCCTGGAGTACATTGGGAAATCATGTTAGACAAATAAAGAGTATTATTTACTAATTCAACCAAATTATTAGTGGTTGCCTTGAATCTTAAAATCGCTCTTTTTGCCTTCATTAACTGTGATTGCCATTCTGTGAATAATATTTCCTTGTGTGATTCCAGAATTCTTGGTAGGTTAGTTGCCTGGCCCTGTTCGGAATCTTGCCATTCCATAAAATTTGTCAATGTTTCTTCGGCCTGATCCAAATCTGTCCTTGCCTTTTCTACTTTTTCGCCTATGGATGCCACTAAGTCGTACAATGGCTCTGCCTAGGTGATTTGCTGACATAGGAGCTTCATTTGATTTATCAATGCTTTATTTAATTGGAACGCCTCTGCTTTAAACTCATCTACCTAAGGGAGCTTTTTCATTTGCTCAATTTGAGGTTATAATTGAGCGATTTTCTCATCTTTGGATTTTATCATTCCCTCAATTGATATTTTTAATTGCGCCAATGCTGCCGATAGCTCCTTTTGCTTTTGGATTGCGCTTTCGTCAATCCTCTGTTTTTCTTCTTGCAATTGCTTAGTCAGCTGATTGTTATTTTTTTGATGTACTAGCAATTCCTGCTCTGCCTTCTGCTGCGCTTCCGATAATTGAGCCTGTAGCGAAAAGATGTCTTGATCTTTCGCCTTTAATAGACTGCTCACCTCCGATGCTTTATCTATGGTTGCCTCCGAATATGCTCCAACGTATTGCAATAGCTTTGTCAAGTCATTGGAGGGATGAAATTCTTCCTTCCACACCACATTGCCCGTTACTGTTAATTCAGGGAATAAAGAAGGTTGATCAGCCCTTCTCCTCTTCCTCTGTCACTTCACAACAGCTTTATGCTTAGGGCTGTAGAAGACATCCAAGGGAGGAATCTCTTCTATCTGCAAAATGATTTCGCCCGATGGATCCTTAGGAATTATTTCCGTTTCCTTTAATTTCGGTGGGTCGTTAGTTTAACCTGAAACCTGCTTTGATGTCGCTTCCTCAGTGTCGCCTTCTTTTGAAACCTCATCATCTTTGGAGCATTCTAAATTGCCGATGATTAAATTGAATTGCTGCCATTCTTGGAGCAATTTCGGATCAGTCTGTGTATCATCGTTAGCTCTTGAACTGATCTCTTCTTGAGTTTTCGCCTGGGTTTCTTCCTGTCCCTGCAAGTTTTCCTGGGTTTCCTCCTGCCTCTGGTCATGCACTTCCTCCTGCTGCTTTGATGTAATAGGAGGTTTCTTATTACGTTGCTGCTCAGGCTCGCTTGATTTAGTTGTTGTTGGAGTTGTCGCTAATAGATCTAGAGGCAGAGTTTGCAACCTCTGCTCTCTAATTCTGTTAAATTCAGCTAGCCCCTCATCATTGTATTCATTTATGGTGAGTGATTTAACTTGATATAGCGACTCAGCCGATGCGAACAAATCCTCAAATCTGTCTTCTTTGTGCTCGAACTTGGCCAATTTGGCCTGGTCGAGTGCATTGTAGGTGATTTTCCTTGGATCGAATCGCCTGCTTGGCAGAGTTTCCAGAGTCAGCGAATTTATTTTCTCAGCTTCCTTCTCTGCATGTTTGAGATCATCAGAGTGTAAATACCAATTCGCAAGGGAAAGGAGGGCCAAACATGCTTCTTTGCTTTTTTCAGGGTCTGGGTAACCCCATCGGCGTTGATCTGATAGGATACTTCCCTGGCAAGTAGCTTATCAGGGATGTATAGTGGAAGCACATGGGGCTTGGCTTGACTGCCAAAAACTCTAATGTAGGTGAACTTTTCTTCTCCAAACCAACTTGCTACGGCAGTTAAATCCACCCCCGCTTGGTCATAAATCTTTGGAGCAGGCTTATTGAAAATGGAATAATGAATAGGAAACATGAAACCGTTGCAGATTTGATACAAGTGGTGTTTGTAGTTGGTCTTCCACAACTTTTGATGATATATGTGGACGGGTGCGGGGTCTTGCGACATCCACCTCCATCCGAGCACAGGAAATTCAGAATTAAAACATAAAACATCTAACACATAGGCACTTTAGTAAAATGGCAGAATGAATCTCTCAGTGACGCGAGAGTTAAATCTGAAATTAAGAATGGCAGTGGCTAACTTATCGGATAGTATATCCGCCCAATCCATTATTTTGCCACTACATGCCGCCTCCATTAAGGGGACCATTTCTATGGTAAAATTGGCAGAATCATGTAATCCCCATAGTCTGCACATCATAATCCTAGCATAGTAGTAAGGAGAACATAGAGAATCGACTGAGTACTTACTCGAAGATTCATGCTTGTGCTTTGCTGGATTTTGTCTCCAACCTCGAATTGGTTCGGACTCAATCTCATTTTCTGCTTAGAACTTCTCTAGGAATGTCATGTTATACTTCTTCTCCTCCGCAGGCAAATGATACATCTGCCTTAGATCTTCGGCTCGAAAAGAACCGAAAATCCTCCCATCTATAGTGCTGAAAGTTCTATCGGTAATTGGGATTTCTTGAATCGCCCATCTTACCACATCCGTATATGGGAGAATTTTCTCCCGGGCCGCTATTCTGTGAAAAAAGGAATTGGCCAAGTCTTTCAGATTAGCCTCAGATTTGCTAGTGCTGTCGCATAAGACTTGTATTCCCGTCACCCTCGGCTCTTCGGCTTCAATCAAGTTATATGTTCCTTGCCAAGTAGCTTTGGTAAGTCCCAGGCACGTAGTGTAAGATATAAGCCATTTCTTTTTACTGCCTGGATCAACGACGGGTTTCCCTATGACCGACGAAGTGAAAGGCATTGTGGTCTTTTTGGATTTCTTTCCCATTCCACTCAAATCTGTCTCTACGGGAGAATTCTGCACAGAGAGAACAATAGGCGTAATACAGGAAACAATAACATGAATCGAATAGACTGATATATATATATATATATAATATATATATGTAATTATTTATATATATTATATATAATGGGTATATAATATTCTATATAACCGTATAGGATAGTCGTACCTGCATGTAATATATATATATATTGCTAAATTCATGGTGATCGATTGACTTGAGATGGCTTCAAATAAAATCTAAAAACAGATCGCAAGCTTGCTGTTTTCATTAAATGGCCGTTAAGGCCTGTCAATCTCATCAATACCAGCCGTTTCGATTAATGGCCGAATGATTTATTTGAAGCGTGCCTTGGGCGATTTGGCGGTTGAGCGCGGATGAGCGACTTTTCAAAAGATAGTGCCTTAATTACAAATAACTCGTATTAAATTGCCTTTATGGTATTGCTTTGAAAACTGTGCTTTTGCCTTTATCGCAATCGGGTGTCGGGGAAAATCATAAGTCATTGTTTTGGTTACATTTGGAATCCTCGATCGCCGATAGCGATATCGCATCGCGTCGGGGCAAGAGGGAGCTTATTTGCGTTAAGCCATTATCATCGATTGATGATTGTGGATATCGCATCGCTTCGGAGCAAGGGGGATTTAATTGCGTTCCTTCATTTCTTACTGATACCTGATAGCGATTTCGCATCGGAGCAAATCAAAATGTCCTCAAGTTGTGTTTTCTTTGTCATTTTGATATGTGATCTTGCGATCTCTTTATCGCAATGACAAAAGATTAATCGTTTTATGTTAAGGTTTTTTGATTGGTTTATGGAAAGGATTTTCGGTAAAGTTTTCTTTTATTTCTTCGGGCCTTTTAGAATAGAACTTAAATTGATACCAATTAAAAAACAAAATTTGAAAAGGGACCCATTTCATATTATGGTTTTGAGATAATATTGATATGAAAAGTGGGGTTGTTGTAGGGCACAACAATTGGCGATTCGCTGGAAGAAAAAGTTATCTCTGGAAAGTATAGAAATACTTAAAATTTTTCAAAAATAGAAATTTTATCAAAAGGGAAAATTCTAATATAACTAGGTATAGTTGCATTCTAAACAAAACAAAACTTTCTCAGCTAATTCCCCTTTTTGTTAAAATATATACATTCTAAATTTTTGAATTGGCCTCTATTGGTTGGTATTGATAAAACAGAAAACCTTTCCAAATCAGCTATTAAAATTAACTCCTTTGTCATAGGTAGAGCTTCTGCTACCAGAAAACGTCCATAGTTTCGGTAGGGATACCTTTTAACCATATCATTGTCTATTGTCCCATTCACCTTAGAGCATGATTAACAGAATGAATTCAAAATATGTTTTTCACAATTTGTATTTCTTTTCTTTTTTCTGTTATTTTGTAAGATAAAAAGCTATTGCCCTGGTTTGGTGGCTAGTTAAGTGACAATTCCATTCACTGGTAGTAATTTAACCGAACAAGTTGGCTCGTGATGAGACCCCTTGTCTTACAATGGAAGCCATTCCCCTGTTTTGGTATGCAGTATTGGTAATGTCGGCTAAAGTATTTCCCTATGAACATGGTAAGCAGGCTTGTAATAAGACCTCTTATCTTTTATATCTAGTATTCTTGGAATTACATTCTGAGTAATCACAAACTTTGGTAAGTGGGATAGACAATTTCCTCCTTAAGAGAAGATAGATGACAAGGTAAGAGTTGGAGATACTGAAATTGGATTAGCTTCTATTTTGATATTGATAACCTTTTCATGACCAATTTGAAAAATCTAAAAAGACTTACAATATTTATAAACTTTGAGAGGAGTTCACTATGATTGCAGTGTAGTTTCAGAATGCAATTATATCTAATTTCCTATAAATCATTCCTTTTGTTTAAGACTTCTATTTATTTAAAAGTAAATATCACACTACTTGTTTTGAGAAACTCTTTGAATACAACAAAGGTCAAATAGAAGATACGTTACAGTTTTATTTTCTAATGCTCCTACAAACTACAAAAATGCTATTAAAAGGAGAAGGGGTTACCTCCTCAATTGAAGAATTTCTTTAAGATAAGACCATTAACAGGGAGAGAATCTCTCAACCATGATAAATCTTGTAGTATGAAGGTCGAATGGCCTATATTTTCACAGATCTGAAATGGTCCAAGCCACATCTTCTGAAACTTGGTGTGTTTTCCCTTATCTTCATGGGCTTTGTCCCATTCCAGGACTATATCACCGACTTGAAATTGTTTGGAACCGGATGAATTTGAATCAAATGATGACTTGATGATATGTTGATGTTTCGCATGAATGATTTTAGATTTTTCTCTTTCTTCTTCTAATTTTAGAATTTGGTCATGTCTAAGCTGTAAAGAAGAAGAAGGGCTTTCTTCAATAAATTGAACTAGGGCTAGAGAAGGAAGGATGAGATTTGTTGGTAGCACTGCTTCTTTTCCATACACAATTTTAAATGGGGAAGAACCTATAGAATCTTTTTGCATTATCCTGTCAACCCATAATGCAAATATTAAAGATTTGTGCCAGTTCTTATGATTTTGTTCGATAGTTCGCTTGATAATTTTAATAAGATTTTTGTTTGTAGATTCGGCCAAACCATTGCCTTGAGGATAATAGTTAGCAGAATATTTGAGTTTGAATCCTCTTTTAATTGCGAAATCAAACATAGCATTGCCTGAAAAGTAAGATGCATTATAAAAAACAAGAGCATTCCGGAGACCAAACCTGGTAATGATGAATTGATCTATGAATTCAATAATGGCTTCAGAATTTGTTGTCTTTAAAGGAATCGCTTCAACCCACTTGGTAAAGTAATCAGTAGCAGTAAGGATATACTTATGTTGTTTGGAAGAATTTGGGGTAATCTCCCCAATAATTTCCAATCCCCATTGCTCAAATGGCTATTCAATGTTGACCGGTTGCAGAGGGAAGGCTGATTTCCTTTGTCTTCCACTTGAAGTTTGAAAATTTCAGCATTTCCTTACATATTCATGAGCATCTCTAAACAGAGTGGGCCAATAATATCTAGCATGGATGGCTTTGTGAGCTGTTGTATCAGCTCCAAAGTGGCCTCCTACTGGTGCATCATGTAATTCCTACAAAACCTTTTGTGCTTCAGGTTTTTCAAGGCATCTCAATAAAACTGAATCATAATTTTGCCTAAAAAGCACATCATCAATAATGGTAAAATTTTGCTTTCAATCTTATGGCCCTTTTGCTTTTGTAGGATAGGTTGGGAGGTGCATGTCTGTTTTTCAAATAAAATATTAAATCAGCATATTGTGACTCAGAGTCAATGATACTTATATGGTTGATCGCTTCAAATTGATCTGTATCGCTTGATTCCGGAATGTTAGATGCTCTTGCCAATAACCTGCAAAAACCTTGGCCTCTAACAATCTTTGCTGGCTTGATCTCTAGGTCATATTCTTGAAGTGCTGTTACCCAATTTGCCCTTTTTTGTCCCAATTCTCTTTGGATTAATAGTTGCCTTATTGAAGAGAAAGGAACTATAACCTTTGTATGGGCTTTTAAAAGGAAGGGTCTGTAATTTTTAACAACTTTATATACAGCAAAGGCTTGTTTTTCTACTTCGGAGTAATTTAGTTATGCACCTTGAAGATTTTAACTATAGAATGAAATAGGTGCTTTCAAATTGTGACTATTGATCTGTGTAAGTACTGCAGCATAAGAGCAATTAGATGCGATGGTATACAATGTAAAAAGATTAAAAAAATTTGGAGTGTTTAGAGCTGGGGCATTGATTATTGATTGTTTGATTAATTCAAATGCTTCCTTTTCTGGTGATCCCCATTTAAAGACTGAATTTTTCTTAATCATAGTTTGAAGTGGAAAAATAATTTGAGAAAAGTCTGGAACGAATGTCTTGACAAAATTGATTTGGCCTAAAAATGACAGCATGAATTTCTTATTGTGAGGAAAAGGGATTTCAGAGATTTCTTTAATCCTGTCCGGATCGATATAAATGTCATCTTTAGAAACAATAAATCCTAAGAGCTTACCTTGATCAAGAGCGAAAAAGGATTTCTTAGGGTTAAGAGAAATACCATATTTCTTACAGCGCTGAAAGATTTGATTCAAATCATGCAAGTGATTGGATCTCTCTTATAAAATACAATAATGTCATCTAAATAGATGACCACTGTTCTATTAATTAACCCTTTGAAATCTATATCCATTGCTCTTTGAAAAGTGGCTCCTGCATTAATAAGTACAAAAGGCATTTTCTGATATGCATACGTTCCCCATTTTGTTCTGAATGTGGTTTTGAGTCGGTCATCAGGATGGACCAAAATTTGGTTATATCCTTTAAATCCGTCCAAAAAGGACATTAATTTTGAGCCTGCCACTGATTGGAGTATCTGCTCCATAGTGGGTAATGGGAAGTTATCCTTTAAACTTGCCTTATTTAAATTTCTGAGATCAATACAAATCCTTATGTCGCCATTTTTCTTTCTGACTGGTACCTTATTGGAGACCCAGTTTGAGTGTCGAACGGGAAAAATAATCTTAGCTTTTAAGAGTTTATTGAGTTCCGATTTTATTTGACCCTCTAAGTTTGGATGTATTTTTCTCAACTTTTGTTGAACTGGTTTCTGTTCGGGAAGCATCGGGATAGTGTGCTGGATAATGGATGTATCATGCGTCTTTAGATCGTCATATTTCCAAGCGAAAACATGTTTATTTTTGCGTAACAGTTTAATGAATGCTTCCTTTTCCTCCATGGAAAGTCCTAATCCTAAATTAATGTTTTGAGGAGTTTGTTCAGTGCCAAGGTTTATCAATTCAAACCTTAAGGTAGAGCTTTGGAGCCTCGTATTGGACACAGGTTTAAACCTGTCTTTAATATCATAAAGATATTCAAGCTTCACCACAGGCTTTGGGATTGAGTTTTCTTCATGTTTATCTCGCATTTGAATATCGTGCTTGTCTTCCTCAATGATTTGATTATCATAGGACTTTTCGGATGTTAAAAACTATAAAATGTCTTCATCGTGGTTGAATACTCTCCAATTGTTACATTGTTAGGGATTGACGGCCTAAAAAGCAGTTCTACTGAAAATCTATCTGGGCTATAGTCTTCGGAAGGCAGGAGCTTGGAAGAGACATTAGCTAGCAAGTCGGCTGCCGAATTTTGAGACCTAGGAATGGAAGAAATATTGAATGCTAAAAAGTGGGAAGTGAGCTCTTGTACTAGCGATTGATAATGTTTGAGATGGTTCGAAAGGCAATGAATTGTATTCCTTACTTGTTTAACAATAATCTCAGAATCTCCAAACACCTTCAAGTATTGGACTTGGAGGCAAATCGCTTTATATAGTCCTTGGACTAATGCTTCGTACTCAGCTATGTTATTGGTGCATTCAAACTCTAGCCTACAGGACAACATTGTTTTTTCTGCTTGTGGGCTAACCAAAATATATCCTGCTCCTAATCCCTCATTAGAATTGGATCCATCAAAATATAAAGACCAAAATAAAGAATTATCTACAATCTTACTTACAAAATTCTCAGTAACATTAACACATTTAGACTTGTCGGTCTGCGAAAAATTTTCAATTTGCGATGTGAAATTGTTAACTGAGAAAGGAGATGGTTGGGCAATATAATTAACGAAAAATGACTCAGAAGAATAATTTCCTAAGATATTGTTGTTGAACGCAATTGGTTGATTTTCTTGTTCAAATTCTGTAACAGTGTGGGTCATATGTTTCTCCCGATCGATCTTTATTTGATTGGGCTTGCCCTTATAGGGGAGCCACATATGGGACCAATCGGTGGAAATATATCCATGGAGCATTTCTGACCAATCTCTGCTTAAAATGAAACCATAGAACTCAAGTATATCGGTGACTAGGATATCAATCCTTTGGACTATTCATGGATCCGCCGATAGCCTGATTGTAACAGAGTTTATTTCCCCTAAAACTTGAACTTTAGTTCTATCTAATTGCACAATGTGAATTGAAGATTTCTGGGGTTCTATGTTCAGTTTAGAACAAACCGAAGCAGGCATTATATTAGATGATTCCCTAGAATCAGTTAAGCAGTTATGTAGATTTCGATTGTAAATTTCATATGTTAAGAGGAAAGGAGGAGTATGGGAATTTGATCTATCTCCAATCAGAATTGTATCAGTTGCCTCAACTCTACCAGAGGGCGGTTGTCCTGAGTCGCTTGCAGCTTTAGTACTGGGAAGAGGTGAAGAAGGAACTGCATTAAGTTCTTTGAGAAGTAATTTTTGTTGATGCTTTAATTTACTAAGTTCAAACATGGTGATGTTTGCCTTAGTTTTCTTCATGTCATCAACAATATTATAGTCTATCGAATCAGATACTACCAATGTCTTAGATGATGAAGGTATACTGGAGGATGACGGCTGATTCTGAGATACTGTTGCGGCTGGCTTCCTTGTGGGTACCTTTTCCTTTACAGTATTGGTACCAACACTCCTTTTCTTTGAATTAGCTTGAACAGGTTCGGGAGTAGCTTTACTCCTTGTAGTGACGGGAAAGGCTTCTTGCTCAGCGTCAGTATCGGAATTAGGGAGTATAAAGTCCCACATCCCGTGGCATTCAACAACTTCCTCTTCTTCTTCTTCGGATGGTGTAATTTTTTCTTCTTCTTCTTCTCCCTTAGGATCCGAATCTGCATAAGATATGACATTTGGAGGCTTGGACTCAGGTTTTTTGAAATTCCTATAAGGTTTCTTTGTTGAGGACTCTGCTACTTGTTTCTTAATCTCAACCATTTCGTTTGACATGGTTTTAAGGACCTTTTTAAGGCCCTCCATGTCATATGGATCCTTAGTGATATTTTTCTTCGAATCATCCTTAAAGGACACTTTTTTGGATTTTCGTTCTTCTAGGGCAGTTTTCTTTTCCAAGGCGATTACACTTTTTTCAACAGCGAGGGCTTCCTTCATGTTTTCGGCCAATGTAGGCTGTTTAGCCCTATCCACAAAAATGGCTATATTTGAGGGTAAGGCTGTAATATACCACTCGCTTCTAACTTGTTCGCTTGGCTTATCATTGGTAGGGATTTTGTTCAAGAGTTTGTTAAATCGGGAGTTAAACTCCTTAATGGGTTCTCTTAACTCGATCCTTAAATGGGAAAGGTCATGGACGAGTGTAGCCAAGGATCTATCATCATCGTATTTGGTAAGGAATTGTTCCTGAAAGATATTCCAACTGGTGATGGATCCAGAGGGCAAGGAAAAATACCAAGACCCTGCTGATCCTTGTAGTGTATAGGGGAACAATCTAACTACCACATCTTCTTCAGTCACTCCCTTCAAATTGACTGAAAACACAAAATTATTTATGTGTTCTTCTGCTGACGTTCCAGCATCTGGATTGAACTTTGGTAGCCATTTTTCGGGATAATCGGGTAACGGATGTAAAGGCGCAGGCATGGTGACTGCACTAGGACTTCTCCATGGTCTTTGAGCCATTTTAGGAGTACCAGCGATTGCTTGTGGTGTTCCAGGTGCTTGAGGGGGAGGTGGAAGTGAAGACTGAAAAGATTGTGATGTTTGAGATGAAGTCCCTTGGTGAACAACAATATGTAGTGGTGAAGTGGGTGTTTGACTTCGCACAGGTGATGATGAAATGGAAGATGATGGAGAAAAGGTTTTGCTAACAGAACCTTCAGCGTTCTTTTTGATCCTTTTCCTTTCGGGCAAAGGGAACTCAGGTGGTTCAATACCTAGTTTTTCGCTTTGGAGTCTGGTAAGGTGAGGAGGTAAGTGGAATTGTGAAGTCTGACTGCCTTGTGATACTTCAGATCTAGGAGGTGAAATCGAGAAGCCTTGAAGTTCTGGATGATGGATTGAACTTCAGGGGACTCTAGACTTAAGTGTTCTGAAGTATGATGTAGTTGAGCAGTAGTGGTTGATTCTTCCTCGTCTCGTCTGGATACTGGTGATTCAGGATGCGAATGAGAGGTCCGAGGAGAGGTGGAGGGTGAGTTACTCTTTGAATGGTTTGTAGGTTTTGGCTTACTCGCCATTCATAGTGGATGGCCCTCCTTCTAGCGCCAGAAATGTTGATGCCTCGAAAATCATTGCAACAACATTGGGGGATAACCACCCGGTCCGGACCTTAGTACAGCTCCTTTTCCGTTTGGGATGGTGGCTCCGACTGGATATAACGAGACCAGTTTCCCGATAATGAATAAAAGGGATGGATGAGTGCTGAGCAGTCTGTTTTAATGATAGGTGGCTAGCTTATTCTATTAACAAAAATAAGAAAACTAATACTAATCTCGGGAACAACTTATTCATTTGAAATGTAGCGTTTAATAATCCTTATCTATTTAACAGGCATATAGATGACTCTATAAAATAAACATAGATATTCAATCATTTAAAGATTACTTCATCTGAATAGTTAAACGAAGTGATTAACTCAAATTACTGCGTTTATCATTTATATCATCGATATATATATGATTGGAAGAAAAGCATGCTATAAACAGCCAATAGTGGGATGCATAAAGGATGCTATTAAAACACATATATATATAAGCGATAATAGCAAGAGCGATTAAATAACAATTCATATAACAGGAATGAGTACAGATGCAGATAATAGTACCATGTGAGCTGCTAATCAATCCCAAACATCAATCTCTATTTGAAATTCTTCCTTCAACACAGGAATGCTTTTAAACAAAGACAATAATGCACATTTGTATTAAAAACTTTCCTCATCAAAATCAGAATAATTGGTCTAGTTTCATAAAAGAATACCCCTGGAGTACAATAGTGCAACTTCAGGGTTTAAGTCATATACAAAACTTTACGACCCTTTCTAAATGCATGAAAGGGTCTATAAATACTACTAATCTAAAAAAATCTATAAAACAAAATCCTACTAAATTGGCATCAATAAATGCTATCTATCTCTTTGGGGGCGATCTTGCAGTCAGCGATGTGAATCATGACTCAGGCTGCTTGCCTTTAAAACTGAGCTGGCTTATCGCAAGCATCGGCTCCACTTTGGGTGGTCTGTTGAGGCGTAAGCTGAGTTGGGCAGCAAAGGTGGCATCCTGAATATCGGGTATGATATACCTGATAACATCTGTGAGGCATTTTAAGGCGGCTCTCTGGCTGTGCGGCTTCACTAAGAAGAACCAATAGGCATCCCATGTTAAACTGTTGATCCCCGCGACTAACCTTCCATTTTTCTCCAGCTCTGGGTAGCATGAATGCTCCAACATCTTTGTTGCTGTTAATTGGCCTGGAGTACATTGGTAAATCATGTCAGACAAATAAAGAGTATTATTTACTAATTCAACAAAATTACTAGTGGTTGCCTTGCATCTTAAAATTTCTCTCTTTGCCTTCATTAACTGTGATTGCCATTCTGTGAATAATATTTCCTTATGTGATTCTAGAATTCTTGGTAGGTTAGCTACCTGTCCCTGATCAGAATCTTGCCATTCTAGAAAATTTGTCAATGTTTCTTCGGCCTGATCCAAATTTGTCCTTCCCTTTTCTACTTTTTCGCTTATGGATGCCACTAACTCGCACAATGGCTCTACTTGGGTGATTTGCTGACATAGGAGCTTCATTTGATTTATCAATGCTTTATTTAATTGAAACGCCTCTGCTTTAAACTCATCTACCTGAGGGAGCTTTTTCATTTGCTCAATTTGAGTTGATAATTGAGTGATTTGTTCATCTTTGGATTTTATCATTCCCTCAATTGATATTTTTAATTGCGCCAATGCTGCCGATAGCTCCTTTTGCTTTTGGATTGCGCTTTCGTCAATCCTTTGTTTTTCTTCGTGCAATTGCTTAGTCAGCTGATTATTATTTTGTTTCTCTACTAGCAATTGTGCCTCTGCCTGCTCTGCCTTCTGCTGCGCTTCCGATAATTGAGCATGTAGCGAAAAGATGTCTTGATCTTTCGCCTTTAATAGACTGCTCACCTCCGATGCTTTATCTATGGTTGCCACCGAATATGCTCCAGCGTATTGCGATAGTTTTGTCAAGTCATCAGAGGGATCAAATTCTTCCTTCCACACAACATTGCCCGTTACTGTTAATTCAGGGAATAAAGAAGGTTGATCAGCCCTTCTTCTCTTCCTCTGTCGCTTCACAACAACTTTATTCTTAGGGCTGTAGAAGACATCCAACGGAGGAATCTTTTCTACCTGCAACCTGCTTTGATGTCGCTTCCTATATGTCGCCCTCTTTTGAAACCTCATCATCTTTAGAGCATTCTAGATTGCCGATGATTGAGTTGAATTGCTGCCATTGCTGGAGCAAATTCGGATCAATCTGTGTATCATCATTAACTCTTGAACTGCTCTCTTCTTGAGTTTTCGCCTGGGTTTCTTCCTGTCTCTGCAAGTTTGCCTCGGTTTCCTCCTGCCTCTGGTCATGCACTTCCTCCTGCTGCTTTGATATAATAGGAGGTTCTTTATCACGTCGCTACTCAGGCTCGCTTGATTTCATCGTTGTTGGAGTAGTCGCTAACAGGTCTAGAGGCAGCGTTTGCAACCTCTGCTCTCTAATTCTGTTAAATTCGGCTAGCCCCTCATCGTTGTATTCATTTATGGCGAGCGATTTAACTTGATATAGTGACTCGGCCGATGCAAACAAATCCTCAAATTTGTCTTCTTTGTGCTCGAATTTCGCCAATTTGGCCTGGTCGAGTGCATTGTAGGCGATTTTCCTTGGATCGAATCGCCTGCTTGGCAGAGTTGCCAGAGTCAGCGAATTTATTTTCTTAGCTTCCTTCTCTGCATGTTTGAGATCATGCAGAGTGTAAATACCAATTCGCAAAGGAAAGGAGGGCTAGACATGCTTCTTTGCTTTTTTCAGGGTCTCAGTAACCCCATCGACGTTGATTTGATAGGCTACTTCCCTGGCAAATAGCTTATCAAGGATGTATAGTGGAAGCACATGGGGCTTGGCTTGACTACCAAAAACTCTAATATAGGTTAACTTTTCTTCTCCAAACCAACTCCCTACGGCAGTTAAATCCACCCCTGCTTGTTCAGAAATCTTCGGGGCAGGCTTATTGAAAATGGAATAATGAATAGGCAACATGAAACCGTTGCAGATTTGATACAAGTGGTGCTTGTAGTTGGTCTTCCACAACTTTTGATGATATATGTGGATGGGTGCAGGGTCTTGCGACGTCCACCTCCATCCGAGCACAGGAAATTCAGAATTAAAACATAAAATGTCTAATACATAGGCATTGTAGTAAAATGGCGGAATGAACCTCTCAGTGACGCAAGAATTAAATCTGAAATTAAGGATGGCAGTGGCTAACTTATTGGATAATATATCTTCCCAATCCATTATCTCGCCACTACATGCCGCCTCTATTAAGGGGATCATTTCTATGGTAAAATTGGCGGAATCATGTAATCCCCATAGTATGCACATCATAATCCCAGCATAGCAATAAGGAGAGCATAGAGAATCGACTGAGTACTTACCCGAAGATTCGTGCTTGTGCTTTGCCGGATTTTGTCTCCAGCCTCAAATTGGTTCGGATTCAGTCTCATTTTCTGCTCGGAACTTCTCTAGGAATGCCGTGTTATACTTCTTCTCTTCTGCCGGCAAATGATACATTTGCCTTAGATCTTCAGCTCGAAAAGAACCAAAAATCCTCCCATCTATAGTGCTGAAAGTTCTATCGGTAATTGGGATTTCTTGAATCACCCATCTTACCACATCCGTATATGGGAGAATTTGCTCCCGGGCCGCTATTCTGTGAAGAAAGGAATTGGCCAAGTCCTTCAGATTAGCATCAGATTTGCTAGTGCTGTCGCATGAGACTTGTATTCCCGTCACCCTCGGCTCTTCGGCTTCAATCAAATTATATGTTCCTTTCCAAGTAGCTCTGGTAAGTCCCAGGCACGTAGTATCCGATACCAGCGAAGCGGAAGGCATTGTGGTCTTTTTGGAATTCTTTCCCATTCCACTCAAATTTGTCTCTGCGGGAGAATTCTGCACAGAGAGAACGATAGGCGTAATACAGGAAATAATAACATGAATCGAATAGACTTAGATATATATATATATATATTGATAAATTCATGGTGATAGATTGACTTAAGATGGCTTCGAATCAAATCTGAAAACAGATCGCAAGCTTGTTGTTTTCATTAAATGGCCGTTAAGGCTTGTCAATCTCATCAATATCAGTCATTTCGATTAATGGCCGAATGATTTATTTGAAGCATGCCTTGGGCAATTTGGCAGTTGAGCGCGGATGAGCGGCTTTTTGAAAGATAGTGCCTTAATTATGAATAAAGCGTATTAAACTGCCTTTACGGTTTTGCTTTGAAAATGTGCTTTTGCCTTTATCGCAATCAGGCGTCGGGGAAAATAATAAGTCATTGTTTTGGTTACATTTGGAATCCCCGATCGCCGATAGCGATATCGCATCACGTCGGGAGTAACGAGTGGGACGGTTAAGAAGGCATGTGTAGTCATTCGCCGATTGTCGATAGCGATATCGCATCGCATCGAGGCAAGAGGGAGCTTTTCTGAGTTAAGCCATTATCGTCGATTGCCGATTGCCGATATCGCATCTCATCGGCGCAAGGGGGATTTAATTGTGTTCCTTCATTTCTTACCGATACCCGATAGCGATTTCGCATTGGAGCAAATCAAAATGTCCTCAAGTTGTGTTCCCTTTGTCATTGCGATATGTGATCTTGCGATCGCTTTATCACAATGACGAAAGATTAATCATTTTTCGTTAAGGTTTTTTGATTGGTTTATGGAAAAGGCTTTTTTGGTAATGTTTTCTTTTATTTCTTCGAGCCTTTTAGAATAGAACTCAAATTGATACCAATTAAAAAACAAAAATTAAAAAGGGACCCATTTCATATTATGTTTTTTGAGATAATATTGATATGAAATGGGGGGTTGTTGTAGGGCAAAACAACTTCATAAATAAAAACTGAACACCAGCAGAATTGAATTACACAATCACAGAGAAAGAAATGTTAATTGTAGTACATGCAGTAAACAAATTCAAGCATTACATAATAGGCTACCAAGTGTAAATTCATACCGACCATTCAAAAATCAAATACTTAATGAACAAAGCAATCACAAATGACAAAATTACAAGATGCTTACTATTAATGCATGAATTTAATGCTACAATTCAAGATTGACCAGGGAAAGAAAATCAAGTAGCCGATTTCCTTTCAATGCTTGATACACCTTTTGATCCAAATATTGTTTTAGATAATTTCTGAGATGAACATCTCTTTTCAATAACTGCCAAAACATCATGGTTTGCAGATATAGAAAACTACTTATCCTCTAGAAAATTACCATCCCAATTCACAAAGAAACAAAAACGAAAAATAATTAGAGAAAGATCTAGATATAGCTGGGTAAATGGTGATCTATTTTATACTAGCTCTGATTTGATAATAAGAAAATGTGTTAGAGAAGATGAAATACTAGAAATTTTGAAAGCATGTCATGACAAGGCATGTGGTGGTCATTTTACAGACAAGCAAACAACCTACAAGGTGCTGAAAGTCAGCCACTACTGGAAAACAATCTTCAAAGACTCCAAAGCCTATGTCAAGAGGTGTGATAGTTGCCAAAGAATAGGAAAGCCAATAATATCAGATGAAATGCCACTTAAGCCACAAGTGCTCATATAACCATTTGAGCAATGGGCTCTAGATTTTGTGGGACCAATAAATCCACCATCAAATGGAAGGAAGTACATCTTGGTATGTACAAACTATGTAACTAAGTGGGTTGAGGCAAAGGCAATAGCAAGAGCAACAAAAAATACAATGGTCACATTCCTCTTTAAGGAAATCTTTGTCAGATTTGGGGTACCAAGATAGATTGTGACTGACCAAGGCACACATTTCACTTCAAAACTTGTTCGTGATATTACAGAAAAGTACAAGATCAAACACAGAAAATAAAATCCTTACCATCCTTAAGCAAATGGACGTGGAGTCGACAAACAAAGTCCTTGAAAATATAATGACGAAGATAGTACAAATGAACAGGAAAGACTGGCCGGAAAAGTTAAGAGATGCACTATGGGCATACATAATAACATGAAAACGCACAACTAGGTTCAGTCCATTCCAGTTAGTGTATGGAAAAGAAGTCATGTTGCCCATAGAATTTAAGATACACACATTCAAGTTAGCAACAAAGTTAGGACTCAAATTGTCTGAAGCACAATGACAACGGATAATGGAATTGAATCAACTGGATGAATAGAGATAGTAAGCAATAGAACACACAACTCTGGTGCAACAACAAAGAATGAAATGGCATGATTGATTCATCAAGAACAAGACATTCAACAACGGAGATTGGGCATTACTGTTTGACTCCAAATCCAAAGATTTCAAGGCAAAGTTCACAACTCATTGGCTCGGGCCATATGAGATAGAAGAAATATTTGATAATGGAGTTGTTCAAATAATAAAAAATAGATCAAGAGTCTATTTCATTTCTGGTTAACGGACATAGGCTTAAAGTCTACAATAAGCCTATCAATAAAGAAGATTTTTTGAAACAAATGACAAAAGAAACTGGTCTGGAAGTAATGGAACAACATAGAAATATGCTCTCCAGTACTCCAGAAGAAAAATAAACAAATAATAATAATAATAATAAATTAATAATAATAATAACAAGTTTTCTTGTGAAAACCAGGCAACTGGCACAAAGCAAACATAAATTGATAGAGGAAAATGAACTAGTTTGGCCTGTATGAATTCACAATTTTTGTTTTAAACTCACGACAATTTGATTTTGCAGAATGAGCCTCCAAAACAAAACAATAATTGAGGAGAAGTCTTCAAATAATCAAGGGGGAAGTTGCAAAAGAAACTCAGTTGAGCTGTTGACTTGAAGAAGGAAATTGAATTGTATCGCAGAAGGGACCTGAAACATTATTGGAAACAATGTGAAAAACAGACCTGAAATGTTAGAAAAAACATGTATATACTGCATAAAAATATACATGACAATAGGGACCTGAACCATCAAGTACCAATTGTAGAAGGGACCTGAGCAACATTAACAATCAATGGACTTGAATCAATGATGGATGCAAAAACATGAAGCAGAAATAAAGTCTATCTTTCAATCTATCCTAGATAATTCATCAAAGGAATTTGCTGAGAAGACATCATCAAATACTATCAAGGAGTAAAAGTACAATGAGTACAAAGTTTTTCTCTTGAAATTTCAAAATTTTTAGAAATTTTTTAGAGATTGTTAAAATTAAGTTAGTACCTAACATGCATATTTTATTTACATATTCATTTCACTACCCTCATCATATTATCCTATTCATATATTTATACCCATTATCCTACATTTAATCCCATAAATATCCTCCAAATATTCATTCCATATTCTATATTCATATTCTATATTCCATTTATATATTCCATATTCATTTCATTTCATAACCCTAAGTATTTTTCAAAAAAGAAAAAGGGATTCAAATAGAGGGTCCAATAGTTGAAACCCTAGAACCTAGAAAAACCATACACAAGTTTAGTATCATGAAAATAGTTTTAAATGTGACCTAAACATGGTCATTTTAAAATTAAAAACATATATTAAAATATATACATATGGAAACATGCGCATTATTAAGTAATACAAAGAGAAAGAAATTGAAATGAATTATTTTGATAAGTTATAATTCAAAGCACATAAGAATGATGCTATTAAGTGCAAAGGGTTATCATAATGCAAATCATGTGATGATTATACAATGCAAACAAATATTATGTAGTGTTTCAGAGGTATAAGTCGTAGGTAATGGAGGTAATGGATATGAGGGAGAGGTACGATGATAGTTAAACAAAGATAAGACCATGTATTAAAACATTAAACCATGCAATCAAAACTATTCAAAGCAGCGATCAAATCACAATGCATAACAATACGAGCCAGTGATAATAAAACGTATGGTATGTAGACTATGTGATGAAATGAGTGATATATCATCCAAAGGTCAAGCAATGAATGCCGAGACGTGCAGGTAAGTACTATGGGTTGGTATGCATGACAACCATGATGAAACGAAGGACATCCATGATGGAAGCACTCAGAATATGCACCAAGTGGAACGGTCAACCGAAATTTGAAAATAAAACAGTAAATGTTTTAAAACAACACCGTGTGTTTTGCATTCAACAGAACTCATGCAAGTATACCTCCGAAATTTTTACACACAAAGCGTTGTAAAAGTCGCCTTCTCTCCACCATCACAACCATTTTGTAGGCTTAGGAAGAGAAATGAAGGTTGCATGAGTCATTAGCGCACAATTGAGAGCCTAAGGTGAGTGGTTTGAGAGAAGAAACATGGAAATAGAGGAAATAAAACCGAGAAGGAGAAGGCAAGAGATATAGAGGTTGGAAATCGGAGTGACACAAATAAAACACAGAGTTTATTGAGGGATAAGCCGAAGAAACTAGTAGAGGAAGCGGAGTTAGTTGAAGAAAATCTTGTGAGCAACAAGGTAAGACCAAAACTCAATAAATGCAACAGATATTTTATGAGGAAATCTCGGGACTTTTTAAATAAAAAACAAGTTAGAAGAAGTGCTCCAACCACCATATATCATTTGTTAAATGTTGTCTCTGCCATCAGTCAAAGAGTAAGGTTTTTGAAACAGAGTTTAATAGTGGCAACCATTATGAAACATAGGTTGGTTGACACATGACATAGAGAGAATTAGGGAAAATTGTTGCAGACAGGTAACTCAACTTGGATCCTCCACGTTCACTTATGAATCACCAAATTGATTGATGAACAATTTAAGATTTGATTCCACAAGTAAATGTTTTCGCCAAGTAAAAACAGAGTGTTTAGTTGTAGTCTTGAATACAAAAGCACATGTTTTCGCTGAGTTAAAATAGAGTGTTTAGCTGTAGTTTTGATTACATAAACACGCATTTTCACTAAAGACTAGGTAATGAGACAAAGTGTTAAGATGAAGTCTGACTGTATAAACACCTGTTTTCATCAAAATTGGTCAATGAAACAGAGTTTTAAACTTATAGTTTGTTATGATTTCTTTGAAAACACAGTGAAATATTTATGGCTGATTGCATAAACAGTGGGTTCAATTGCATAAACAATGGGTTCGATTTCATAAACAGTGGGTTCAATTGCATAAACAGTGGGATCAATTGCATAAACAGTTGGCTCGATTGCATAGATAGTGGGTTTAATTGTACACATAATGGCATTAGTTGAACAAGCATTGAACGAAAGGATGACTTCAGTATGGCATAAAAATAAGATTGATAACCATAGGGAAGTATAAGAAGAATGGAAATAAAAAAGAGGAGATATGGTATGATTTTGTTTTTATATAAACAAATTTAAAAATCAGAACAAAGTTCTATTTCCAATTTCTTTTCTTAAAAACAATGAAATGCATAAAGAGGAATATTTCATTTATATGGATAGAGCAGAGTTTTGGTGAAAGAGGAAGAGAACCAAGAATGGATTTTACATCAGAATAAGTATTTTGTTTTTGTTTTTCATTCACAAAGGTTTATGTTATTTTTAAGAAAAAACAGTGATTCATTGTTGCAGTGAGACAAAGACTAAAACAAGCCTGACTTTACTATTTCTAAAAGAGGATTAGGAGAAAGGTAAGCCCTCCTACAAACTGAATCAAAAAGATTTTTATGCCTGAATGATTGTTATTTTCATTGCTAAAATGAAGTTAGTGATAGTATAAGGGTATATCAACTAGTTTTTAGAAAATATGACCACCAGAATAGAACCGAAATTTCAAATTGAGCAATGGAAGAAGGAAACAATAGAAAATTTATATCAAGTAGGGCTTATAGGGTTTATACAGAGGTTTAATGGTCACAATGAGGGTATAACCAGGGAGTTTGTAAATAACTATACCAAGGATCAAATAATGGTAGGAAACTTAATAATTCCATTGACTCCGAAATACATCTCCCAAGCATTAGATCTTCCATTGACAGGGGAAAATTATCATAAAGGTGTACATTTCAAGGAGAAAGCATGGACTTTCTTCTTGGAAAAAAATAGGAAGGGAGCCCTTGAAAGAGCCAAAGGCATACCTAGGGAGTGGTTCAATGAGCCATAGGGAGATCTAGTCTTGATCTTTCGGAAATTTTTCATTTGTGATAGGGGATATAGTGTGGCACATTTGTATCATGTCAAGCTACTCCAACACATTAAGGGAGAGGTCAAAATAAACTTGCCATATTTCTTCTCCCAAAGTCTCATTAAGATGATAAAGTCAATGAGAAATGAGAAAAAACCAAGAGAAACTAAAGTTTATCATCAGGGACTAATAAAAATTCTCATAGAACATCAAGTAGAAAATCAGGGCATAATCTGGAGAGAGTTTTTAAACCAAAACCAGCATGAGGAACAGGTCATTGAAGAAAAATACAAAACAGAGCAGGAAACTAGGGGCATCATGTATTCACCACTTTATCCTAGAACCAGGTCTAAGAAGCAAACCAACACTGTTATGATTGAAAAGGAAACATCCATCATATATACTCCTAGGAGGAATAGGAGAAAGAGCCCAATAGAAACAAGCATCAAGGACCAAGAAGTACAAATAGTAGAAACATGTTCTAAAGAGAAAAAGCTAGAGGAGATAATTGAAAGATTAGAGAAAGAATCTCTAGAGAAAAACTCATATTTTGATGATGTGGCAGTCACATCATTTGCAAAAGATAAACAAGAGCTAGAAAAAGAGTTGCATTTTAGAAAAATCAATGAATTGATAGATCATCTAGAAATAAACAAGATCTTGGAAAAGCACTTGAAGAAAGAAAATAAAACATGCAAGAAAATTAATGTAAAGTTAGTAAGGGAGAATGAAAAATTAACTGAAGAGGTAGGAAAAGTAATGAGAAAGAATGATATACTTTGCAAATAGGCATTCAAGTGGCTTAAAGACAAGAACATGTGGAAGAATAAATATGAGAAACAGAAGGTCAAAACTACTATGTATGAAGGAGAACACAACATGTGGATAGATTATCTATTAGAGGTAGCACAATAGGAAGCATCAGGGTTAGGCATAGGTTTCATGGTAGAGGTCAGGAGATCCAAGAATAAGAAACAAGAATGAAGACATGCTTGTGAATCAGCAAGGGGGGGTTGTTGGCCCTCATTTTTGGTCCAATTTTGTTTAAGAAAACATACTTAATTCTTATATTTTCCATACATTTTCCATCACATCCACCTCATTTTGGTGTATTTTATGCATATTCAATTATTTCATTTTAATTTTACAATTTCTAGAAGTTTTTATGAAAATTGAATTTCAAGTGCAAGTTTTGGACAAAATCTGAAATTCCCGTAATAGCTATATGGATGTAATATTTGTAGGACAACTGGGCACGAGCTTGTTATAGACATATTTGGGCACTGCAACCCCAATCACATATTTCCATAAACCAAGGGCTTCTAAGTCCCTAAAAGTGTTGTTTCATACCCTAAAGGAGCAAGGTCAGCTGATTACATCATCTCCCAGAAGTTCTCCCTGAAAAATTACTCAGAACTGGTCAAAACAGGACCATACAGACTGCTCAGTGCTAAGGGTGAGATGCATCTCACCTGCCAAATGCAAAAAGTGTGATGCATACTGAAAATCCCTTTTGTAGGGTGCAATGATCGAGAGCAGACAAATGGCAGAGGTAGTTGGCTAGGTGGAAACCCAGAGAATCTTCTAGAAATTTCCCATTTGACACTTTCCTCTTTGAATTTGACCAAGGATGAGTAAGAGATCATGAAATCTCCAAGTGGAACCAAGAACTATTAGAGAGATGACACTAATCAAAATCCCAGAAACTGAATCACCCACCTGCAAACATCTATATATGGATCCCTCATCCTAGAGATCCAGATGCTGGAATTTTGTATTTTGTAAAGAAGTGCTGTTGGTTTCTCTGTGCAACATTGTATTGTTGGGTGATCTAAGCTTTTCATGAGGTGAAGAGGGCTTTCATGCTGGGAGGATGGCAGTGGGTCAGACCAATGGGTTTTAATCCACTCTTCTACTACTTCTATCAATAAATTAATTTGAATTTTCCTCCATATTCTTGTATATCTCTGAATCTTGTATTGATATATGCATTTGTATGGTTAATATACATCTGATCCTATATTGTTTATGGTTATAGATCTCTATGCTTTGATGGTATTATTCTACTTTGACTCTACATGTGTTCTTTGAAGTGGGACAAGGAAGGAGTGGTGAAGCTTTGTCAAAGGAGGGAGGAAACAAGCAAGGAGCCAAGCGAAAGACTGAGGTTGGTACTCTCTGCTTCTCTCTCATCTATCTCTCATAAAGGAAAACACAAGTAACTTTAGTTTGTTTGTTTCTAAGATAGCTACCCGTCTTAGTGGGACTAGCAGCTCTGAATGGATACTAGTTTTCCTGATAACAAAATGGCGACTCCGTTGGGGAGTGAATAGTTTGATTGCTTGTCTCTATTTGTTTGCTTTATAAACTACAGATGGAGACTGAAGTTAAGCCAACTAGCCTTCGAACTGCATTTGCTATACAAGTGCAAAGTAGATCAATGCTGCTTCAGTCAATCTCCAGGTTTGTTTATGATCTTAACAACTGACTTGCAAACATCCTATGTGCCCTGGTGGTAGCTCAAGTAACCTCATTAGATCAGCCCCTATACTTTGTGTTTACTGCCTATCATTAGCTCAGCCTAAACCCCTGAACTTAGTTGCAAATTGTGAGCAAAAACAAAGCTCAGTCTGATCATTGGACCATTGCACTATCTCTCAATGGCAGTATGGATGCATCGCACCTCCTGTGTGCTGTAGGTGAGATGTAGCCCTGTTTCCCTGTGTTGCATGTGCAATGATCAGATGAGACTGTTTCTGCCTCCAGATTTTGGTTTTCTCTTCATTGTCTTAAGCTTTATTCAGTAGTTTTGTTGTATGTGATCAGTATACCATTGTTGAAACTCCCTTCCTTTGCATTATTCATCCTCCATTGTCTAAATAATTGTGAATGTTTTTATGTATTTTTCGCTATTTACAGTTCTCTTTGGACAAACAGTAGCTTAATCGAACTGCCATTTTTTTATTTGAAAGTGTCGCAAGTGTCATTTTCAGTCAAAGAAAAGAGTCTTCCTCTTTTTGATAGTCGATTACAC
>APFE030499982.1:0-48639 GCA_000404065.3 Pinus taeda | reverse complement strand
TTTGGAATCCCTAGAGGTCTAGGAAATGGAACAAATTACACAAGCTAGGGGGTGACAGTAACACAATTTCTAGCATGTCAATGGTTTGGAGAAGAATTGTTGATTTTTTCCCAATACCCATCAATGAGTTACATAGTGCTTGTTGCCTTATTAATTGTGATGCCCAAAGTATGCCTGGATTGATCACAACATACATATCTATTTGTGATTCTAATATTGTTGTACTGAGTGCGGAACTTCTATTGGTCCTATCTTTTGGAAGTAGCTTTCTTGTACCCAGTGTCTTCCTAACCAAGATGATGAAATATACTATGAATATATATAAAGTTTTGTGTATATCCAAAACATTCCTCTTCATTGAATGATAATTACTCCAACTCCTGTCTTAGGGGATGGGAACTAGCTAATTATGTGAGAAATTTTATAGAAAAATCCTTGCAGGACCTCGCAAAGTACATGATAAATTTTCCACCAACATATTTCATATTTGTAATGATGCCCATCGCACAAAGCCTCAATTGTGTGAAATTCACATTATCCATGTGAAAGGAAAAGAAGGGAAAATTGAGTACATAAAATGTGTGCTTATTCTTAATCTAAACCATACATCTTCGTCATTGTTGCCATGAAGTTCACAACCCAAAAAATTTCCAAAAATAGTAAATTGTGATACAATTAACGATGTTGAAAAACTAAAATAAATAATGGTGGGGGTCAAAGTGGAATAAGCAGGTGGCCACCAATATCCACCTGTCTTAGTCCTACCCCCTTAGGAAGCAATGTTCCCCATTACGTTGACTTCCTCCATGATATGGGGAAACTTTTGTTGAAGTCGATCCTTGGTAAGACACTTACCTTGGTTTAGGAGTTCGCTAGCATTGAAAACCTGGTATAGTTGGACCTTTTGCTGGCGAGTATTATTGATATGTGTGTCCATTATATGATAATCTGTGGCATGTTCCATTGAGTGTGGGTTTAACTTTGTTGGTGTGAGGTTTTTTACAATTTTTGATGTGTCTAGTAATGGTGGAAAGTGTTGTCAAAGGCAATCCACAATATACACTAGTTGTAGGCGAGGAAAAAGTGGAACATTAAGATCAAAATCATTGTTCCCTATAGCCTTAGTTATGGTGTAATTCCCATATCGAAGTGGGAAAATCTTACAGTGGGGCTCAGCTAGGCGTTACATTCGCAAATGTAACCAAAATTTGTCACCTAGCTAGAACTTGTGTGGCACTTGAGGGTGATCATGACGTTTCTTATACTTAGCATTGGTTTTGTCCAATATTTGATGGACCTATTGGTGGATGTATTTAATGCACTCAATGAATTTGTTAGCTTTGTTAGCTTCAGATTAGACATGAGATGAATCTACGAGAGTTGCTGCAAATGGTATGGCCACATCAATGGGGCATAGTGGTTGGAATCCCAATCCCACCTAAAAAAGGGTTGTGGCGAGTTGAGAAATGGAGAGCTATATTTTAGTTGTTCTTGAAATATGGGAGACTTTCATCCCATGTGTGTCGATGCTTTGATTTGTACATGCGTAAAATGTGTATGATCATCCTATTCACAACCTTTGTTTGGGGGTGGAAAGTCATGGACTCAGTGAGCTTGGTGTCGAGCATTGACTACAAACCTGACCAAAATTTACTTATGAAGCTACTTTCCTGCTCTGAGAAAATGGAATGTGGGATCCAAAAGTGTACCCACACCCATTCAAATAATATCTTAGTAGTGGCTTCTCTTGTGATACTCTTCTTGTAGGTCACTAGAATGACCATTTTAGAGAATCTATCAATAACCATGAAAACGTAGTTTTTGTTATGCTTAGTAGAAGGAAGACCTAAAATTTAATCCATGGAGATGGATTCCCAAGGTCAAGTAGGAGTAGGAATAGGAGTGTATAGGCCTTCCTTCTTGATGGTCGGTTTGGCACTTGCGCGGATAGTATAGGATCTTATCTACTTCGCAAAAACGTGTCAAAGGTTTGGCTAATAAAAATACTTCTATAAAACTGCCACTATTTTCTCTACCCCAAGATGTCGTGTGACCCAAGTAGTGCACCTCAAAAATCATATTGGTACATTCACTTAAGGAACACAGAGGTGTCCTAGGTGGCATAACAATGTATCTTGGAGGTGAGCTTTTGGAACTTGTTTGCCTTCGAGTAGTTTCTAGTATGTGTTTCCAAATTCTGGATCACTCTTGTAAAGATGAGGGCACCCCAGAGCCTTGTGCCCATAAGATTCAAGCACAGTGGTGAGTGCCATGACCAACAGTTGGATAAGGTAGTTTGCAACATTTTTGGATTTTCCCTTCTCGTAATTAATGTTCAAATGGAACTGTTGTAGGTATGTGGACCATTTCTGATGGCAATCATTCTATAACTTCCATTCTATCTATATGAATTATATGGATGAGTGATCTATTTGGATGATCGTTTCCTTCTGCAAAATGTAATGCTTCCATTGTCGGCATGTCTACACAAGGAAGGCATCTCTTTCTCATAGGTGCGATACTTTCAAACAGTGTCTGAAAGTGTCTCATTGTCATATGCCACTAGATGCCCCAATTGAGTAATAACTACACCAATAACATAGTCGGAGGCATGTGTCTCTATTCGAAATGGTTGTTGCAAGGCTAGTATGGGAGAACTCGTGCAAAGCAAAGGTGATGCTTCCACTCAGAAAAATTCCTTCTCTTGGGGTTCACAACAAAAGAACTTTTCTTTTGCTCCTCCCTTGGTGACTTGACTCAATGACCAAGTGATATAAGAGAACCCCAACAAAAACTTGTGGTAGAAGTTGGTAAGAACTAGAAAGCTATGTAACTCTCTTAGAGTGGTTGTGGTTGGCCAATCCCAAATGACTTGTATCTCATGCACACCTACCTCATCAATGATGTACCTGAGATATTGAACCTGAATCATACCAAAAGTGCATTTCTCCAATTTACACAGAAATTATGTTGTCGGTGGGTTTGGAGGACGTGTCCAATATGGTGGAGGTGTTCTTCCATACAATAGTTGAAGGTCATAATTTCATCCAAATACACCAACAAAAATGAGTTGGTGAAAGGTTGGAAGATGTCTTCCATGAGCCTCATAAAGGTCGTGGGGGCATTTGTTAACCTCAAAGGCATGATGAGCCATTCAAAAAGGCCCTCCTTGGATTTCAAGGAAGTCTTCCACACATTGGAAGGTTAGATATGTACTTGGTGATAAATGGACTGCAAGTCAATCTTGTTGAAATATTTTTTCCCCTTAAGCTGGTCCAAAAGGTCATCAATGTGTGGGATGGGATATCTGTTCCAGATAGTGATCTTGTTTAACACCCAATAGTCAATACAGAGTTTCCAGGTCCCATCCTTCTTCTGTACTTGGGCTAATGTGCTCTTTATACAAAAGATATTGAAATTTCCTCTTGATTTCATCATTCTCTAGAACTGAGTATTGACAGATCAGTGCATTGGGTAGGGGCGTTGGAAGAGAAAAGTTTGAAAGAATTTGAATGATGCTTGGACTCACCAAGATCCCTTCATATTAAGGGGGGAATGTTGGCACCTAATCTTTGCGATTAGGGAAATTATGTAAATATTGTAAATAAAAAAATAAGGAAGGTGAAGAGACACTAGAATATAATATTCCAAGAGTCTCCCTTCAATGTGTTTATAAATGACCTCTTAATGCAAACAAGCAATTCATTTGGAATTACCATCACAGACTCACAAAAAAGGATTTATTTTTTTACATTAACTCTTATGTGATGTCTATATATCACTTTTATTTATAATAATTTCATTTAATGAACTTATGACATAGTACATGCATTGATGGAATATCAAAGAATACTTCTAATTTTACTAGACGATAAATAACTCTCAAAATAGATTTCTTAATTCTCAGTAAATCCTTTTATTAATAAATGGCATTATAATAAAGACTCTATATTTCTTATTTTTATCAAAACCCTATTTTATAGTTTCGAATATAAAGGCTCTCATATATATATTATATTAACATTTTTTTTATAATTTAAAATATATTTTTATAAATAAACATACTAAAATATTCCCTCAATTTTGGGTGTGAGTTCGACAACACAAGCATTCAATAACTTCAATTAATCTATAAACCTAAGTTTGGATTTAAACGACACATCTTGCTCACATTCCACCATTTCTCAAGTATGGAGCATGGTGGTGGTGGTGGTGGTTGTTGTATAACCACCCTCATTTCTTATTAAAATATCACGGGATTTCAATATGGCTCTCAAATCCTTGAGTTGGGTGAATGTGGTTACTCTACTTAGCTTCACATATTTTCATATGTCTTCTCTACAACATGGGTGAGCTCGCACCCTTCGTGGCATGTGTATGGAGGTGAACATTTTGATTGCAATATTCCACACTGCTTCAAAGTAATGGTGGAAGATATTGAAGCACGTGAGCTAACCATCTAGGGTGACCATCTTTGGGTCATGCATGACCTCATGGGGATCCATTACTAAGAAAAAGAAGATATGAATGTGTTGTTGAAAGGAATTTTGTTGGCCTTGGAATTCCATTTACATCATGCAAAGTAAGCTTACCATCATGTTGCTAAACTCGTGGGTATGGAGCTTCAAGGATTAGAGACTCCCTTAATCCTTTCATTCTCCATTGCACACAAATGCTCCGCATGGAAAATTTTAAGGATGGAAAATTTTCTTGAAGTTTAAAAACATTCACCAATCTCAGTAATCCCTATGTTTAAAAACATTGGCCAATTAGTAAATTTGGCATGCAAGCTTCGTTTGATGTGTACAATACCTCATTAAAAATATATATCTAATGACTACAACTTATGACTAAAAATATAATCTCAAGCCTCATGTTTTGCCATTTTCCAAGAAAAAGGTCATTTACAGCATCAAAATGGTTCTGGAAGTTCACAACCCAAAAAACTGCGAAAAATAGTAAATTGTGACACAATTAACAAAGCTAAAAAACTTACCCGATCGGGTTGCGTGACGTGGAGAAGGAAGGAATGATGTATCGGCGGCGGACGAAGCAGGCAAGTGCAGGCAGATATCAAGGCATTATTGCCACAGGTGAATGGTGCGGCGGGTTGGTAAGTGGAGCAGCACGGCATGTCGATGGACGGGACAGGAGGGCAGAGACGAGGTGGAGAAATGATGGGGCACAGATCCAGAATAGAACACAGCGCCAAAACATAAAGAGGAAAGGCATGCAGAGGAGCATTTTAACGAAGCAAGGGTGGCGAGCTAGCCCGAGAGAGAAGGACCCCAATGGAAACTGTCTTGGTTACACAGAGAGGAGCCATAGCACCAAGGAGATGAGCAGCCCTGTAAACCGAGCGGGAGGTGAGCAGAATCAGAGACAAAAGGATAATATGGAAGCTGAAGGAAGCCGGAAACCTCAGCGCTGGATGTGGAGCAGCGGAATGGAGGATGACCAGAGCAGGAAAGGCGAGGACAGAAAGGGTAAGCGGAAGATGGAGGACTGTACACCACAGGGAATCCATATGTATGAAGTCTCGGAAGGGGAGAGTGAGGAGATGCTGGAGGGTCGGGAGGATTATGACCAGGAGATAAGGCGAAAGGGCCGAAACAAATCCGCGACCGGGAGCGGCGAAGATGATGGAGGGAGTCCGCCAAGCATCGCAGGAAGGGGTAGGGGAAGAAACAGGAGAGGGAGAGGCCGTAGGGGTAGAGGAGGCCGGAGAGGGCGAGATGTGGCGGCAGGTCGCAGGCGACGAGGACGACAGTGTAGCCCCAGCAAGGAGGAGGAAACCGAGACAGGGACGCGAGAAGGGACCCGACAGACCAGGTAGACCATAGGAAACAGAGTATGGATAGCATAGAAGGAGTACAGGGAGAAATCAAATCCAAAAATCAAAAGAATTATTGAGCATTGGGAGGAAGAAGCCATCCAGGCCCAGTCAGAGGATGAGATGGAAGATTGGATTGACGTTCTACCTGACCCTGGGCACACCAGAGGAAGAATGATGCTTTACAAACAGTCCTTGCATTTGTACCGGGTTATGAAAAGGCTCATGGCTAAAGCCATGGAACAGATAGCAATGGAGATGGCAGAACTGTCTCAGGGTATCCCGAATTTAAAGAAAGAATTGAAGAACATAGTAATCACTTTGCTGATGCAAGATAAACGGCTGGAGGACCTACAACAGCAACTTGAGGCAAGCGGGGTGCTGGTCAAGAAAGAGAAAAAATAGCAAGAGAATCCATAGGACTAGCAATTCTAGGCATGTCCATAATGAATTTAGGAATTGTCATTTTCTGTTTCTGTTTTAGCCATGCTTGAATCTTCTGTTTATATATATATTGAGTTGTATGTAGGTAGTAATAGGAGGATAGATAAAGTGTATAAGGCATGGAAAGACAAGTTTAAAACATTCTATTTTTGGGCAGCTATGAAAAACTACCGGTGATCAATAAACCCGGTTTCCCTCCGGGGCGGGATGAGACCAACCTAGCTATGTAATGTTTCCTTTTTGATAATAGAATATGGCACCACTCAGCTTACAAAAAAAAAAACAAAGCTAAAAAACTAAAAGAAATAATAATGGGAGTCAAAATGGAATAGGCAAGTGGCCACCAATATCCACCTACATCAGTCCTCCCGCCTCAGGAAGCAATGTTCCCCATTACGTTGACTTCCTCCATGAAATGGGGAAACTTTTGTTGAACTCGGTCCTTTGTAAGCCACTTGCCTTGGTTTAGGATTTTGCCAACTTTGACAACCTGGTATAGTTGGATCTTTTGATGGCCAGTATTATTGATATGTGTGTCCATTATATGATAATTTGTGGCATGTTCCACAATTTCTGATGTGTCTAGTAATGGTGGAAAGTGTTGTCAAAGGTAGTTCACATAAACACTAGTTGTAGGCGAGGAAAAAGTGGAACATTGAGCTGAAAATAATTGTTCCCTATAGCCTTAGTTATGGTGTAGTGCCCATATCGAAGTGGGTGAAGCTTATAGTAGGGCTCAGCGAGGCACTACATTCACAAATGTAACCAAAATTTGTCACCTACCTAGAACTTGTGTGGGACCTGAGGGTGATCTTGACATTGCTTGTACTTAGCATTGGTTTTGTCAAATATTTGATGGACCTATTGGTGGATGTATTGAATGCACTCAATAAAGTTGTTAGCTTTATTAGCTTCAGATTAGACATGAGCCAAATCTACGAGAGTTGCTATGAATGGTATGGCCACATCAATGGGACATAGTGGCTAGAATCCCAATCCCACCTGAAAAAGGGTTGTGGCAAGTTAAGAAATGGAGACCTATATTTTAGTTGTTCTTGAAATAGGGGAGGCTTTCATCCCATGTGTGTCAATTCTTTGAGTTGTACAAGCATAAAATGTGTATGATCATCCTATTCATGACCTTTGTTGGCCATCAATTTGGGGGTGGAAAGTCGTGGACTTAGTGAGCTTGGTGTTGAGCATTGACTATAGACTTAACCAAAATTTAGTTAGGAACCTATTTTCCTGATCTGAGAAAATTGAATGTGGGATCCAAAAGTGTACCCACACCCATTCAAAGAATATCTTAGTAGTGGATTCTCCTGTGATACTCTTCTTGTAGATCGCTAGAATGACCATTTTAGAGAATTCGTCGACAACCATGAAAACGTAGTTTTTGCTATGCTTGGTAGAAGGAAGGCCTAAAATTTAATCCATGGAGATGGATTCACAAGGTCAAGTAGAAGTAGGAATAGGAGTATATAGGCCTTTGTCCTTGATGGTCAGTTTGGCACTTGCGCAGACAGTACATGATCTTATCTACTTCACAACATTGTGTCAAAGGTTCAGCCAATAAAAATACTTTTGTAGAGCTGCCACTATTTTCTCTACCCCAAGATGTTGAGCGACCTGAGTAGTGCACTTCAAAAATGATATTGGTACATTCACTTAAGGAACATAGAGGTGTCCTAGGTAGCATAACGATGCATCTTGGAGGTGAACTTTTGGAACTTGTTTGCCTTCAACTATTGTCTATTATGTGTTTCCAAATTCTGGATCACTCTTGTAAAGATGTGGCCACCCTGGAGTCTCGTGCACATAATATTCAAGAACAATGGTTAATGCCATGACCAAGAGCTAGATGAGGTAGTCTGCAACATTTTTGGTTTTTCCCTTCTTTTAATTAATGTTTAAATGGAACTGTCGTAGGTATGTGGACCATTTCTGATCGCAATCATTCTGCAACTTCCCTTGTGTCTATATGAACTATATGGATGAGTGATCTGTTTGGATGATCGTTTCCTTCTGCAAAATGTAATGCTTCCATTGTTGGAATTTCTACACAAGGAATGCATCTCATTCTCATTGGTGGGATAGTTTCAAACAGTGTCTGAAAGTGTCTCATTGTGATATGCCACTGGATGCCCCCATTGAGTAATAACTACACCAATAGAATAGTTAGAGGCATTTTTATAGACATATTTGGGCACTGCAACCCCAATCACATATGTCCATAAACCAGGGGATCCTAAGTCCCAAAAATTATTGTTTCATACCCTAAAGGAGCAAGGTCATCTGATTACAACATCTCCCAGAAGTTCTCCATGAGAAACTGCTCAGAACTAGTCAAAAATGGACCATACAGATAGCTCAGTGCTAAGGGTGCGATGAATCTCACCTGCCACATGTAAAAAGTGTGATGCATACTGAAAAGCCCTTCTATCGGTTGCGATGAGTGAGAGAAGACAAATGGCAGAATCAGTTGGCTAGGTGGAAACCAAGAGAATCTTCTAGAAACTTCCCATTTAACACTTGCCTCTCTGAATTCGCCCAGGGATGAGTAAGAGATCACGATTCTCCAAGTGGAGCCAAGAACTATCAGAGAGAGGACACTAATCAAAATCTCAGAAGCTGACTCACCCACTTGCAAACATGTATATATGGATCCCTCATCCTAGAGACCCAAAGGCTGGAACCTTGTATTTTGTAAGGAAGTGTTGTTGGCTTCTTTGTGGAACATTATAGTGTTGGGTGATCTAAGCTTTTCATGAGGTGAAGAAGGGCTTTCATGTTGGGAGGATGACATTGGGTCAAATCAATGTGTTGTAATCCTCTCTTCTATTCTTTCTATCAATAAAGCAATTTAATTTTCCTCCACATTCTTGTATGTCTAAGTTGATATATGCATTTTTGTGGTCAATATATATCTTTTCCTATATTGTTTATGATTGTAGATCTCTGTGCTTTGATGGTATCATGCTGCTTTGACTCTACAGGTGTTCTTTGAAGCGGGACAAGCGAGGAAGGAGCGGCAAGGATCTGTCAGAGGGGAGAGGAAACAAGCAAGGAGCCAAGTGAGGACTGAGGTTGGTACTCTCTACTTCTATCTCATCTACTTCTCATAAAGGAAAATGCAAGTAACTTTAGTTTGTTTGTTTCTAAGATAGCTAATTTTGTTAGTGGGACTAGAAGCTCTGAATGGACACTAGATTCTCTGATAACAAAATGGCGACTCCACTGGGGAGCGAATATATTGTTTTCTTGTTTATATTTGCTTGCTTTATAAACTACAGATGGAGCCTGAAGTCAAGCCAGCTAGCCTTCGAACTTCTTTTGCTATGCAACTGCAAAGTAGATCAGTGTTGCTTCAGTCCATCTTCGGGTTTTGTTTATAAACTGAACAATCGATTTGCAAACATCCTAATTTCCCTGGTGGTGGCTCAAGTAACCTCATTAGATCAGCCCCTATGATTTGTATTTACTAACTATCATTACCTCAGCCTAAATCCCTAAACTGAGCTGCAAACTGTGACCAAAAACCAAGTAAAAGTCTCGTCCCTGGACCATCGCACTATCTCCTTTTGACAATATGGATGCATCGCACCTCCCGTGTGCAGTAGGTGAGATGCATCCCTGTTTCCCTTTGTAACAGGTGTGATGATAAGATAAGACTGTTTTTGCCTTCATATTTTGGTTTTTCTTCACACTCTTCAGCTTTATTCAAGAGTTTTGCTATCTGTGATCAGTATACTACTGTTGAAACTCCCTTCCTTTGCATTATTTTTCCTCCATTGTACAAAGAGCTGTGAATGTTTTTATGTATTTTTTGTCATTTAAAGTTCTCCTTTATAAAGAAGTAGCTTCATTGAACTGTCGTCTTTTGATTTGGAACTGTCGCAAGTGTCGTTTTTAGTCAAAGAAAAGAATCCTACTCTTTTTTTATGGTTGATTACACTGTCACTCTTGTATTTGATCTGGATTGATAGTATTTCAAGTGTTGAAAGAATTTTTCGAATTGAAGCTAAAAGTGTTGTCATTGTCTTCCTTTTGTATTTTGAAGAGAAAATTGTTAGTATTGTCGCTTCGAACGGAAAGATAATTCAAATTTGTACTTAGCATTGTTTTTGTCATTCACACATTAAGAAAGCGGAAAACAAATATATGCATGTGCATTTGCATTTAGACTGCTTGTTGATTTTGATTTAGGACAATGCATCTAGTGTGTGCTCTCTGCTCTATGTTAAAAGAATCTCACTTCTCTTTTCTTAGTAGCTAGGATTTTCATTGCAAAAAGAAGAGTAAACAATTGTTTATCATCTTAGATTGAATTTTTAGGAATTGTATATCTACATCACGTGGTGAACCTTAAAGGCAAAATTCTTAAGAAAGATCAACTGTAAAATAAATTCAATGAACATCAAAACGCTTTGGAACCTAACACACAACATTTAGAAGTCTAAGCTAGAGATGTATTCCGATGTCGTAAAGCCTGGTAACTATCGCTTTCATCTTAGGTTGGGTGATTCCTCCTCCTTGAGACAACAAGTGCCAGTATGGACTTGTGCTCCCACATACCGTCAAGTATATACTGGGAAACCACAATAGGCTATATCTTGTATCCCTAGGAAGGCGTCTCTGTCGCCCTATCGATCGCAATGCACTGAACAACGCATGCAGGAATATTGACTGTCGTACCGTAAAAAGTATTCTCTAGTTTTGTGATTTGTTTGGTAATCCCTCTGTCTAGAATTCCAGATTAGTCTCTTTTGATCCTTTTCAGAATCCTTAAAAGAAAAGGTCCATCAGAGAACTTGTCACTTCAGGCTCATTAAAAATCGAAGGTGACTAGAGTTATCTTTAGCTTTTTCTCAACTCTTAAAAATTGGAAAAGCAAGTTGTGTCAAAGCCTCATAAAATTTATTTTAATCAGTATAACGTCATTGTTCCCTTGTTAGTCTCAGGTTGAGAAAATGGAGTCCAGCAATTGAGGGTTTCCCCTTGGTGGAAATCCTAGTCCTTTCTCCTCTTGGGGAGATGTTGGTGCACCTCATATGCCCACATTGTCCCTTCCAGGACTGACAATTGGCCTGCCAGTATGGCTCTTCTCGACGTCTTTCATTCAAAGCACTGTGATTCCTCAGCAATCAAATCAGTAACCATATGATACTAAAGTTACCCTCCAACCTTCTACTTCATTCTTTTCTCCCTCTCCTCCTTCCTCTTCACTTGGTAAAGTTGGTAAAATTAAAAACCAAGTAACTAAGAAGAAGAAGAAAGGGAAGGAGAAGAAGAAAAAGGAGCCAACAACGAAAGGGGGAAACCTTGCATCATCTAGCGAAAATCCACACACTGCACCATCCAAACCTAAATCTCCATGTGTCATTTGCAAAGGAGACCACTATCATCGAGAATGTCCTTGCATCTTGCGGATCTTAAGGGACTGGTCTCCCCACTTGCACAATCTGGTGTCCTCAATCTTTGATGATCATGTTGAGAATATGCCATCGACTAGTGAAAACGAAGTCACTGGACAAAAAGGAAGATCTAAAATTCCTTATATATTTTGTGAAGGCAATCATGCCATTCCACTCTTGTCCCTTCCTAGATGAAGCTAAAAGAGTCTTGGATAACCATCCTGCTTCACCGCTACTAGTTCCTCCTGGATACAAGAAAATTTTGCCGAGTCCATTGCTAGCTAAAAATCCGACTGACACACCTTTGTGGTCGGTCAAAGCATCTATCATTGAAGATAAACCCTCTGAGTCCACACTGGACCAAAGTCAATAGGTCGAGATGGCAGTCAACCCAGTTTTGTCTTCAGAAGGTCCACCTTCAGATGATATAGTCACCAAGGAGAATTAGAAGGACACCATTCAAATTATCTTCGTAAACACAGACTCCGATGAACATGGGGACAATCTACCCATTCCTTTACCGTAGGAAGGAAGTTCATCTAAGACATATTCGACCATTTATTTGGTCCCACCTCCAAGCAACCTACTCATTTCCTTCGATTGGAATCTACTAGGTAGACCCCGTCTACCATCTAATGTACCATTTTGAATCATAGTACAAGCTTACAAAATGGTCATGGTCGGTATTATCTAGATGAAGGGGATTCTATGAGTATCCTTTTCTCAACTTCTTGGAAAGCACTTGGTTCACCATCGCTTCTACCTGAGATGTGAAATATGACAGGATTCGACAAAGGAACCAGTCAACCGTTAGGGATCCTTCCAAATTTTCCTATAACTTTGAGAGGGAAAACCGTTTATCTGAATGTAATGGTAGTCAAAGGACCTTTAGATTACTATCTACTCCTTGGGCGTGACTACATTTATAGCATGGGATCCATTGTCTCCTCACTCTTTCGAGTGATGTGTTTTCCGCATGAAGACAGAGTGGTCCAGCTTGTAGACCAGCTTTCATTCCCTAGCTCACACATAGCTAATAGTCAAATTTTGTCCCTAACTGGTCCTTTTACGCAAGGAATGTCTCATCAATCTCCAGTCCATCCACCTAATGAGCGCGAGTGATTCTGTGATTGTGACTGAAACCCAGGGGGCATGCACCCTGGTTTGCTTTGGCAGGAAAACTTCAGGTATAGGGTAGGTTTCCGCGGAGGATATATGACTAGTCTAACACACCCATCTGTTTAGGAAATGTTGGGTATACAATCAAAGTCGCACATTGACTAGAAGTGGGGAGGATCATGGGTATATAAGGATGGACAAATATCTCCATTGGTATGAGGCCTTTTGGGGGTAATTCCAAAGGGAAATCCATGAGGAATTAGGCCCAAAGTGGACAATATCATACCATTGTGGAGATATGTGGTGTCCAGAGTCCTTACAAGTGGTATCAGAGCCATGCCCCAAAGTTAGCCAAGTGGATGAATCCTCGGAATTCTGAACGGAGGTGGTGGGCCCCGGTAATATCACGATGGGATCCATGGATGAGCTCAGTTAGACAGGTGGTGTGTTCCATATTCTTCATGGGCATGTCCTGGTCCCAACACGGTGAAGAGGAGTTGACCTGGGATAGAGCAGGCTCTCGGGGCAAGTGGTGCTCCATGTAAGGCGTGTGCTTCCAACGCATTGGAGCGGAGAATTGTTGGGTATACGACCAAAGTCCCACATTGACCAGAAGTGGGGAGGATCATGGGTATATAAGGATGGACAAATATCTCCATTGGTATGAGGCCTTTTGGGGGTAAGTCCAAAAGCAAATCCATGAGGGCTTAGGCCCAAAGTGGACAATATCATACCATTGTGTAGATATGTGGTGTCCAGAGTCCTTACAGGAAAATGGGATTAGACTGGAATAAGATACCTCCATCAGAAGGTATGCCCTTCTTGACATAGCAAGTGTTTTTTCTGCAAATTGAAGGTAACCTGGAAACTCTACTTCGCTATACCTAGGGGCATGCAAACCTTTTGTACGCAAGTGAAAAATGACCAGCGTAACTCTAACCCCATAGTTTTGCTGACCTCAGTCGCTTAAGTTAGGTGATTGGTCGGATCGACCATTCACCTTTGCAAGGGCCAAATGGAACTGGCAAAGTAAAGGAAGAGTTTTCCTACCTAACCCCAGTAGTTAGTTAACCCCTAGGACAGTAGTTGGTCATTCCTAGCTTGCATCTGAAAGGCAGCGGAAAAAAGTTTTGAATGGTGCAAGCTCCCTAAAAAATGAACCTATTGATGAGACATCCTTATTATACAACTAGCATAAGTAGTTTTACGGGAAGTTCAAGCTCGTTAAAAAATAAACCTAGCAATGAGCATATGTTCCACCAGATTTTAAGCTCATTAAAAAATGAACCCACCTCCGGTAAACAACCATTGCGAATGCATTATCATCAACTTTTGAGCCCTCGTCGAGTTCTTACCATCACCTCCACTCTGATTTAGCTGATCATACACCTCCATTTGATTGTTTACTCCTTTTGAGGAACAACTACTACGAGTGATTATGTTAGCCATCCTCTTTACACTTCCATGATTGGAAAGTTCCAAACCTTACCTGGAACCAGCTGCTACCCGAAAATATCACTCATTCCTCAAAGACGAGTCTCCTTTAATCTCTTTTCATTTGACTCATAAAATGTGAAAATATTGTCGAGCAATTGGCCTCTCCAGCTTGTTAAAGTGATCAGAAGTGCTATCCCTCGTCTAGATTTTAATCTTTTTGGACTTGAGGGATCATTACACAAAAAGATTGAGAACTTGTCTTGTTTAGCTCATTAAAACTATAGAAAATTCATACCTTCCGTATTATTTTACACTTTTTCAGAATTAAGGGATTACATTACAAAAAAGGAATACTGGAGTTTGCTTTCCATCCCTTTTCAGACTCTCTAATATTGAAAAATGACCGATTTATCTTTGTCATTAAACTCGTTAAAACCAATAGCAACAAACTTGTCCATGCAGACAAGAACGAGTTTCACTGTCACTAGGCTCGTTAAAACATAGCGATGAGTTTGCTCGAAGGGAAAATTATAGAACAAGCATATGTTATCCTCCTCAAGATTGACAAAAATAAAGAGGTACTGGTCAACAATGACTGGGGAAAAATTAGGACGAAAACTTGAAGAAAATTTATTGGTAGCAAGTCGCTCTTGAACATGACACTTTCACTCCATCACCATGATTGAGTCGGGTTAGGTTATTTCATTTACCAGTCATATCACCATTGGTCCACCGTACCATCCACTTTTGGGGTTAATGCTACCAATCCTTTCGACTGTCACCAATATGTTCAAGAGAATTCACTCAGAGAATTCACCAACCCAACTTGTGTCTCATTCGCTGCAATACCTTCACGTTTCATTCCTTCATGACCACCACCCTAAACGCTGTATCATCAGATCATTTTCACCTCCACCAAATAATTTTCTCTTTCCATGTTGTAGATGTGGGATTCATTAATTCCCTCCTACGACGGGTCACTTCTTGTCGACATCAGCTCATTATCCAAGAAGTTGACCTAGGAAGAACCCTTTCAGTACTTTAAAGCTGCATGCCTCAATGGCAAGTTTCTCAGTTCCGATAACAGGTTTACATCAATGGCCTTTGACCAAAAGATTTTGTGTGGTGTTCGACACCAAGTCCCATTTTCACACCACGTGAATTGTACTATCATACCTTGAGGGTCATTATCATTATCGGTGATTCGTTTCATGCCTGTTAAAAACTTACATCATTGGCTAGTAATCAAGCGGTGTCTTTCCATATTCGACTCCAGAACATCTTTTCACATGGATCAACTTGTACTTCAGGAGAAGATTGAACGCGTTTTAAGACCTCGGATCTAGTTTCATCCATCTGGGCTGTGATATATTCAGAAAAATAAAGATAACAAATGTACATCATTACTGCATAGATAATCATCCAAGCCAAAGGATGATCGCTCTACTAGAATCATCAGTCTGCCACATAGACGGTTATCTGTCCAATGTACATGAGAATGAAGTTATAAAGTTGAGCATGGGAATGCCCAGCTCACCTAGATCATGAAAATATTATGAAGATAATGTATTGTATTGTATCTTATTCAGGTCACCTCCCAGTTCAAAAAACCTCGGATCCTCATGATAAAGCATTTCACCCGACATCAAAAATATTTACAACCTCATGCTTTAGGGGGCAACTGTTATAGACATATTTCGGCACTGCAACCCCAATCACATATTTCCATAAACCAAGGGGCTTCTAAGTCCCTAAAAGTGTTGTTTCATACCCTAAAGGAGCAAGGTCAGCTGATTACATCATCTCCCAGAAGTTCTCCATGAGAAACTGCTTAGAACTGGTCAAAACTGGACCATCCAGACAACTCAGTGCTCAGGGTGCGATGCATCTCACTTGCCACATGCAAAAGGTGCAATGCATAGTGAAAATCCCTTTTGTGGGGTGCAATGAGGGAGAGAAAACAAATGGCATAAGCAGCTGGCTAGGTGGAAACCAAGAGAATCTTCTAGAAACTACCCATTTGACACTTGCCTATGTGAATTCACCTAGGGATGAGTAAGAGATCATGAATCTCCAAGTGGAACCAAGAACTATCAGATAGAGGACACTAATAAAAATCCTAGAAGCTGACTCACCCACCTGCAAACATCTATATATGGATCCCTCATCCCAGAGATCCAAAGGTTGGAATCTTGTATTTTGTAAGGAAGTGATATTGGCTTCCTTGTGGAACATCATAGTGTTGGGTGATCTAAGCTTTTCATGAGGTGAAGAAGGGCTTTCATGCTGGGAGGATGACACTGGGTCAGATCAATGGGTTGTAATCCTCTCTTCTATTCTTTCTATCAATAAAGCTATTAGAGTTTTCCTCCACATTCTTGTATGTTTGAGTTGATATATGAATTTGTGTGGTCAATATATATCTGGTCCTATATTGTTTATGATTATAGATCTCTGTGCTTTGATGGTTTCATGCTGCCTTGACTCTACAGGTGTTCTTTGAAGTGGGACAAGCGAGGAAGGAGCGGCAAAGATCTGTCGGAGGGGAGAGGAAACAAGCAAGCAGCCAAGCGAATATTGAGGTTGGTACTCCTCGCTTCTCTCTCATCTACTTCTCATAAAGGAAAACACAAGTAAATTTAGTTTGTTTGCTTCTAAGATAGGTACCCGTCATAGTGGGACTAGCATCTCTGAATGGACACTAGATTTCCTGATAACAGGCATGTGTCTCTATCTGAAATGGTTGTTGCAAGTCCGGTATGGGAGAACTCGTGCAGAGTAGAGGTGATGCTTCAACTCAGAAAAATTCGTTCTCTTGGGATTCACATCAAAAGAACTTTTCTTTTTTCTCCTCCCTTGGTGACTCAACTCAATGACCAAGTGATATGAGAGAATCCCAACACAAACCTGTGGTAGAAGTTGGTAAGAACTAGAAAGCTAGGTAACTCTCTTAGAGTGGTTGTGGTTGTCCAATCCTAAATGACTTGTATCTTAGGTGAGTCCACATGCACACCCAACTCATCAATGATGTACCTGAGATATTGAACCTGAATAATACCAAAAGTTCATTTCTCCAATTTTCACACAACTTTTGTTGTCGGTGGCTTTGGAGGATGTGTCCAATATGGTGCAGGTTTTATTGTAAACAATAGCTAAAGATCATAATTTCATCCAAATACACCAACAAAAATGAGTTGGTGAAAGGTCACAAGATGTCATCCATGAGCCAAATAAAGGTTGCGGGGGAATTTGTTAGCCTCGAAGGCATGACGAGCCATTCAAAAAGGCCCTATTTGGATTTGAAGGAAGTCTTCCACACATTGGAGGGTTAGATCTATACTTGGTGATAAATGGACTTCAAGTCAATCTTGTTGAAATATTTGGTCCCCTTAAACTAGTCCAAAAGGTCATCAATGTGTGGGATGGGATATCTATTCGAGACAGTGATCTTGTTCAACAACTAATAGTCAATACAGAGTCTCCAGGTCCCATCCTTCTTCTGTACTTGGGCTAATGTGCTCTTTTTACAAAAGATCTTGAATTTTCCTCTTGATTTAATCATTCTCCATAACAGAGCATTGATAGATCAGTCCATTGGGTAGCGGTGCTTGGAAGAGAAAAGTTTGAATGATTTTGAATGATGCTTTGACTCACCAAGATCCCTTCATATTAAGGGGGGGAACGTTGGCACCTGATCTTTGGGATTAGGGAAATTATGTAAATATTGTAAATACAAAGATAAGGAAGGTGAAGAGACACTAGAATTTAAGATTCCAAGAGTCTCCCTTCAATGTGTTTATAAATTTATTTTTTTACATTTACTCTTATGGCATGTCTATATATCACTTTTATTTATAATATTTCCATTTAATGAACTTATGGCTTTGTACATGCATTCATGGAATATCAAAAAATACTTCTAATTTTACTAGAACATAAATGACTCTCAAAATAGATTTCTTAATTATTTTCAGTAAATCCTTTTATTAATAAATGACATTATAATATTGACTATATTTCTTATTTTTATCAAAATCTTATTTTATACTTTTCACTATAAAGACTCTCATATATATATTATATTATATTTATCTTTTATAATTTAAAATATATTTTTATAAAGAAACATACTAAAATATTCCCTCAGATTTGGGTGTGAGTTCGACAACACAAGCCTTCAATAACTTTAATTAATCTAGCACATAAACCTAAGTTTGGATTTGAACGACACATCTCGCTCGCATTCCACCATTTCTCAAGTATGGATCATGGTGGTGGTGGTGGTGGTGGTTGTCTAGCCACCCTCATTTCTTATTAAAATATCATGGGATTTCAATATGGCTATCAAATCCTCGAGTTGGGTGAATGTGGTTACTATACTTAGCTTCACATATTTTCATATGTCTTATCTACAACATGGGGAAGCTAGCACCCTTCATGGCATGTGTAAGGAGATGAAAATTTTGATTGCAATATTCCACACTATTTCAAAATAATGGTGGAAGATGTTGAAGCATGCGAGTTAACCATCTAGGTTGACCATCTTTGGGTCATGCATGACCTCATGGGGATACATTACTAAGAAAAAGAAGATATGAATGTGTTGCTGAAAGGAATTTTGTTGGCCTTCCAATTCCATTTACATCATGAAAAGTAAGCTTACCTTCATGTTTCTAAGCTCTTGGGTATGGAGCTTCAAGGTTTAGAGACTCCCTCAATCCTTTTGTTCTCCATTGCAAACAAACGCTCCCCATGGAAAATTTTAACGATGGAAAATTTTCTTGAAGTTTAAAAACATTGGCCAATCTGAGTAATCCGTAATATGCAAACTATAAAATGTTTATTGATATATTTGTAAAATTTTCAAATTTATAATTATTTTATATATAGTCTCTATATAATGTTGGCAATTTTTAAGGTAAAATAATTTTTTATTCTAAAATTTGGCTGAATCCTCTTTTTCATAAAAATTGGAAATTGGCTATTTTTTTTTGTGGAAAAAACATGGAATATTATCCCACTCGACGAACGTTAGCCCCAAAATTTTTTGATGCCCATGATAGCCGTAATATCCCCTAGCTATAATGATGTGAGTCACTCATTGAGAAGAAAGTTGTCTATGTTTGTTTAGTTCCCTCTACCAAAGGGAGCGGTCACAAAAATGAGGTTAACAACTGAAGTGGCCAAGTCAACTCCTCTCTCCACTGGCACTCTAAGTTTTCAACTTCTTCCATCTAGTAAGCCTCCTACTGGATGATCCACACTACTACAAACCATGCCCCATGGTCCAGGAGGACCCTCTTGAGTGTTATCTAGAGTTGTTGGTCTTCCAAGGTAGAATTTTTATATACCTCGAGTTCCTGGCCTTAGATATGATTTTGTATATTCTACTACACCTAGGAGGCTCTTTAGATTTTGCTCTATGAGCTTAAATCTCCCCATAAATGTCTCCATCATATGCTTTCTTAGCTAGAGGGCCATGTTCATGGATAGTATCCATTGACCTGTAATGATTTGAAGAATGTACTTTCTGTGACTTTACTAAAATAGAAAGTCTCTTTAATTACAATATATTATGCTAAATATTTAAAAGTTTAAATAAAAAATATATATTAAATAATAATAAAAATTGAAAATCTTTATAGATCTACCTTAAATGGGATCTACCAAGCTTCTAGAGAGATCAATTCTAAAGTTAATATGGATATAAGACATTACTTTTACTCTTGCATTTCATCACCTTAAATGGGATCTACCAAGCTTCTAGAGAGATCAATTCTAAAGTTATTATGGATATAATACGTTACTTTTTTATTCTTGCATTTCATAACATAATTTTTGAAGGTCTTGAATAAGCTTTATAATTATTTATCTAAAAAAATGGGTTTAATAAAAAAAAAATTATTACCATTTATCTAGCAAATGTGTTTAGTAAGATACATTTTTTTAACTACATTATGATTACAGATTATTAATATTTGCTTAGAACTTTTTTAAACAATAGCATAACTTTACTGTGTCCCATTCTTGTTTAAAACATTCAAACTCCTTTAATAAAACACATATTTTTTAAGTAAATGTGTAACACTATGATTACACATTATTAATATTTACTTTGTTAATACAATAGCATTAAATTTGCGGTGTCCATTAGCGTGGGCCTGTTTAGTATTCAACCAGGTAAATTGATCTCTCAATAAAATGGCAAAAACGATCTGCACGCGATTATTAGGCTTTACCATTTCAATGCCATGGACAATTACCTGTAATTTAGAGTGATGTGTGTGTGCCTATGGATACTGCTTTTGTGCCAATCTATTAAGCTTTACATTATTAAATGCCAACAGTTTGGATCTTGTCAATGGAAACTGTTTAATAAAACGCTTTGACTTTCTGTCTGTAACTCCTGAGTATTGCTGGTTAGACATTGTTTCTGTTGGAAGTATTATCACCCTAATTTACTTTAATTTATTCTATTGATTTTAAAGGGAAATGATTAAATTTTTTGACATATTTCCAAAAAAAATAATTCAATTAACAGGTAGATTTAAATAAACAAATAGTCATATAAATTTTGTATTTCTATATAAATGAATATATTTATTTTTAAAAGCATTGATAATTCATAATTAATATATTTATAAGTTTTAGATTTTTTATTTATTATTTAATTTAATATACACAAATTTAATTATATATAAATATACTAAAGAGAAAAAAATACTCTAAATAGTAAATGAATGAATACTCCACTAGTTGATGAACCTTTCAAATTGACCACATAGGCAAAGGTATGGAACAACATGAGGAGAAACTTTAAAATTAACCATTAAAATGATAATTTGAACGATCATATTAAAATTACCTTTAGTTTGGGATTACTGCATATAATTGTGTTAATTTTGTACATATAAAATTCTTTTTATTTTATGTAATATTATAATATGATTGCTTTATTTCATCCAATATTATAATATGACTTAGATAATAATATAAAGGGTTTTATTTTTTATTTTATACATTATTATTTTTAATTACAAATTTAAGTTAATTTAATTTGAATAGTTAATTTATTTTTTAAATTCATCAAAAATATAGAAAAAATAAAATTTTAGTAAATTAAATTAAATTATTATTAGTAAAATAATTAAAGGAAAATATGAATCACACTATTTCTCCTGTTCTCGGAAAAGAAATTTTTTAATAAAATAAGATTTTTGATTGTGAGAATAATTTTGGCAAAATCACATAGAGAATCATTTGTCGACACGTTTCAAACCAACTAGTGTAGTTCAACGTCATGACAAGTGTGTCCTGATAATGAACCACACTAAGGTTCGAAATGCCAACAAATGATTCTCTATGTGATTTTGCCGGAATTATTCTCACAACCAAGTATGGATCACATAAGTCTAAACCCTTTAATAAGATTTTTATTTTTTTTTGGACTTTTTTGTGTCTAAATCTTGATAAAAAAAAATCGGGTGAAATAAAGATTTGTGTTATTTAAACTAGTTTTTTTTATTGTATATATAGGTTCAACACCTAGAAAAAAACCTTATAGCACTTTCATTGCCTTTGCCTATTTCCATAGCCATAATATACCAAATGAACACCCACTAGGATGTTTTTCTCCCAACATTCAACTTGCAATACTTGTCTGACGACCTTGGTCTTATATTTCTTTACATGAATTTTTATTCCAAGGTTGTTATAGAACCCTTCCCCATGGGGGAATATCATCCTCGGTGTTCAATAACACCTATAATCTAACCAATCACTGGAAACAAAACATACTTCCTATAGAGATTTATAACATAGATCATTACAATATTTATAATGACCACCACTGAAAACATGGAAATCATATTGTTTACAGGAGATTTATAGCAAAAATCATTACAATATTTATAATAATAATCACATATACCCTTATACACATTTTCTTCGACCAACAAATAATCATACTGTTTATGGAGCTTTATAAATCCAACTCAATACAATATTTTCAATAATACACACATATGCACATTTACTCAACCATCAAATAAAGGATACAATTCTTGTATGAGAATTAAGAGAATCTAGGTGCTCATACCTCCACCCTCAAAGTAATACCATGATTCACCTCTTTCTTAGGAAGTATAGAATATATTACTAAATAAAAAGTTGCATCCAATATATAGCACTACAATCTTGCTCCACTTGTCCTCTCAGTGAAAAATTATTGACTCATTGTTATAGAGCACACTCCTCATGTGCAATTGATTCCATCTGGCAATGTTAACAACCAAAGCAATGCAACCCCCACCCTTCCCTTCTATGCTACATAGTACCTCGGGAATTTTGGTCATCCCCTTCCACGCAATCACACACCTTACAAGTTCTATAGGCATCCCCTTCTCTGTTACATAGTCCCTTGGGTGACCTCTCCTTGGAAACATTTCCTCGCATCAGAATTCCAAAACCAAAGCATATCCCTGCCTCAAAACCATCATAGCATTCATAGCATGCTCATGGAAATCAATGCACACTATTGGCTACCCATTTCCCATAATGCAACTGCTCCTGAAATGCTTTACCGGCATACTACTACATGTTCTAATTCATTTTCACTACTGTTACTAATCCTTGTGGTTAGTTCCAACCACCCAAACTAGGAATTTCCATGTTTTCTTGTATGAAGCACATAATTTCCATTAGGCTCAAAATTAATTGAAAAAAATTCAAATCATACCTCATTGGTGGCTCGTCAATAAGGTGCACATACACTTATGCTCACTTGGTGTCACAATAATCCAAACCATCTCTTTACCAAATCATTATGTATAAACATATCACATCTAGTTAGCTCAAAAACAAAACCATCATAGATCAAAATCATGAATCAGATGAATGCATAATACTATAGAATCATAGATCACATGTAACCCTTTAAAATGAGAATCATAGATCACATGCATAATAAAACTAAAATAAAATATTGATACTTATCCTTTAGTCATTCCTTTTTTCTACCTTTGTCCTTTTCATACACACTAGATCGGTTGTCACATGCAACAAGCACCCAATGCATTTTATTCTCTTCAACCATGTAGACATATACGAAGTGTACATCACAACACATATATCCACACATGACGTACAACACCGGAAAATACATACACCCACATCTAGCACATAACACAAAAAATACACATGCACCCAGTGTACAACACAACACATACACCTACATCTGGTGTACAACACAATACATATACATACAAAGAGTGCAACACAACAAATACATATGTCACGATACCACAACTACACCATGCACATACACAGTACCACATGCCCGCAACATGGCATGTACAACATGCACAAAATACCACATGTACATTAGTACCATATGATGAGCCTCATAAATGGGTAGTTATATCACCTCATTTTACCTCCTAACCTAGTCAAATAAACCATTCTCTTAGCTTATTGTATGATTTTTTTATTATATTTATGCTCATAACGTGAGTTGAGTTAGTTATTATGCCATGTGGTGTAACATGTATTTAATGAAAATTATTGATGGATTTCAAGGTCAAAGTCAAGGATCTAGTGGTCAAAATATAGCAATAACTCAAAGTAGATAGAGGAAAGGACTTATAGGAGGGAATCCCCCTCTCTTATTTCTCCTCACTTCAAATTCCCCTTCATTCAGCTCAGAGTACAAGCAGTCGAATCATCCACTAGAAGGCAACCAAGAAAGTGGAAGATGATTGATAGTTATCTCGAGTTTTGGAAGCCAAGCCTCCCTGATTTTAAGAAAGCTACCAATAAGTAGAGAGGCCTAGGGCCTCACTAGGGTGGAATTTTTTTCTTGTGTAAACTCTGCTCAAATTTCAAGCTTACTATTTTATGACAGTCTTATGTAATCTTGTTATTTTTTGATAATGAAGATGGAATCCTTTTTCAGCCAGCACTAAGTTACCTCAGAGGGCTAAATCTCTTGGGTTAGGGCCCAATCCAAGTAGCCAAGCTTCTATTTTCTTTTACTTGTATGCCTTACCTAAGTTTGTAGATTAGTTTGTTGTTAGATGTATTTCTCTTATGGTTAAGAATAGGTTACTTTTGATGATTTAGTAGCTTGCTTCCATTTATGCTTTCTGGAGCATGTTAAGCAGTGATCAGAGAAGATTCAAAATGCTATTATTAGTGCCTTGTCTTCTCTTCCTCCATGTGGGACCATGATTTGAGGCAAAGTCTATCTTGCTACCCCAAAAACACAGATTCTCCTCATTCCTAGGACTTCTGGTGTTTGCAACTCTCTAGTGGGTTGATAGTCCAATTTTTCTCTGCTTTAGATCTTCTTTATCGTTTTCACTTCCTGATTTATAGTAGTCATTTTGCATGATTACCTTTCTTATAGCATTTCCTAGCATTTCCTTCTATACATCATAGTTAACGCCATTTTAATGCAAACCATTGTTTTTCCTAATATGCACTAATTTCATTGGTTGCTTGATTTTCTTGGTTCAATGTTAGGTTTTATGCAACAGATCTCTTCCAACAGTTGGCCAGCTTATCAACAATCACACCCTCCATCTGATCCATGCCCTATAGGTCTCCCAAACCTGGCCTCAACGCTGCCCTAGTTTCCTTCATTTTTCATAGAACATCTTCCTCTCTCCTTGAGCAAACCCAGTCATCTTTCTCTCTCTCGGTGATTCATGATAGACCTCAGGAGCCCTAACACCTCATTCCAACCTTCGTCTACCTTTTGCACCCACTCTAACAACCTCAAAAGAATGAGAAATTCTCTTGGCCTCCTCTTGTAGGCCTCCTGTAGTTTCCTTCTTTTCCTCTTGTAGTTTTCCTGTGTCCTCCTGTAATTTTTCTTGTAGGATTTGTTTTGAAGGCTTAGTGTGGGAACAACCTCTAGAAGGCCACCTAAGACCTCCTACAACCCATCCACACCATCCTACATCCTCCCAAGCTCCAGAACCACCCTCTAACACCATATGTTCGTTGCCACACTCACACACAATAAATTAGATGCCTGTTAAATTCACATAAGAACACATAAAAGTCCAAAAATATGTTTTTTTATTATTTACTTCCAGAAATAGTATGGTTAGATGTTTCTTACTTCCTTTAGTAGGTAATTGCATTTATTTCATTGTTTTCATAGTGTTTTGTTAAAAGTAGAATTAGCTTGTTAATTAGGGTTTACTAGGTTTTGTTTTACATTCCACTCTTTCTCCTTTCTGTAGTTAGAATAGCATTTGTAGAGTAATATTTCTTTCCTTTCACCACACATGGAGATTCTTCTAAAATCTATAGAATTTGGCTTGAGCTCCTAGTGATCTCAGGCCGGCTGAGTAAGTGACAACCTACAATGAGAACTAGTACTTGTGCATATAGTGCCATCACTTCCAAGTTTTTTATGAACTACCAGGTTGATAAAAGTAAAGTTGGCATCCAAGGAGTTGCAACATTATCGTTGTTGGGGAAGCATCAAAGTATTCTGTGATTACTACCTTCTTCTATTTCCTATTGCAACATTGTGCTAATAATTTATTTCGGCAAAAGTAGACTAGTCATTTCTTTTCTTTCAATTCTGCATTTCCTTGCTTTCCTTTTCAATTCTGCAAATTTCCATTCAACAAGTTGATTTCAGCTAGTTTCAATTTGTTTTGTTCAATCACAATTTCAGTTTCTATAGGTACTTTTAGTGTGGGGAGAAAGAAACAAAAAACCAACCAAAAATATTTCCTTTCATGCCTTGTAGGGGTAGAGATAACTTAGGAAAACTTTTTCCCAACACCCCCACTACTTCACACAACCAACCTTCTCTGTTCTTTGGTGGATACAATCAAGAAGAACCCTTAGGTGAACATCCAGACATATTTGAAGAACCTATAGGGGAAGAAGAAGAAGAAAACATTCCTTTGGAGCCAATGGTTGAAACCATAAATGCTAGGGGAAATGGAAAGAGAATAGAGGGTACCTTCTCCATTCGAGAGACCAATGAGGACAAAAAAATGAATAATATAAGTCCTTTAGCCCTACCTCACTTCCATGGTATGACTACAGAAGATCCTAACACCTTCAAGTGTTAGACAGTCTGGAAAGGAAAAAAATTTTCTCCTTCCTAGATGGGTTTAGTGGGTATAATCAGATTCAAATCAGCCCGAAAGACCAAGGTAAGACCACTTTCACCTATCCTTAGGGTACCTTTGCATACTAGGTCCTTCCTTTTGGTTTGTGAAATGCTCCAGCCACTTTCCAAAGAGCGATATTGAGTATATTTTTTGAACTGGTTCATGATGCAGTAGAAATATACATGGATTATTTTACTCCTTATGGCTTTGACTTTCAGGAACCTTTATCTAACCTAGGAAAAGTTCTAGGTAAGTCTATTGAGATGAACCTATCCCTCAGTCTAGAAAAATGTGAATTTTTTACGACTAAAGGGACCATTCTAGGTCATGCAATATCTCAACAAGGACTGGAGGTGGACCCCATCAAAATTGCCATCATCCTAAGGGTCCCACCTCCTCAAAAGGTGAGAGATGTCAGAAGCTTCCTAGACTTAGTTGGATATTACAGGAGATTCATGAAAGACTTCAGTAAGTTAACCTCTCCTTTTTTTGGCCTCTTAGGCAAAGATGTTGAGTTCATATGGTTGAAAAATCGTCAAGAATCCCTAGATACCTTGAAGAGCAAGCTAGTGACTGTCCCAATTCTCTGAGGCCCAAACTGGGCCCTACCCTTTCATGTTCACACAGATTCCTCGAACAAAGCTATATGAGAAGCCTTACGACAAATTGATGAAAATTTACCTTATGCCATATACTCTATAAGCAAAAATTGTGAAAGCCATAGTTAAACTATACAGTGACCGAGAAGGAACTCCTAGCTATTGTGCATTCCTTAATCAAATTCAGAAATGATATCACACACTATGAAACCTTTGCGCACAATGATCATGTTGCAATTAGATATCTAATGAATAAACCAAATGTAAATGCTCGAATTATTAGATGGTTTCTTTTACTTCAACAGTTTGATCTGACCATTATTGATAAGCCTAGTAAAGAGAATGTTGTTGCTGACTTTTTGTCTAGAGTAAATTTGCGTGCAGGTGAAGAAGGAATGGTGGATGACCAAATGCCAGATGAACACCTATTTTATATATTAGCACTCTCTCCATGCTTTGTTGATATAGAAAACTACCTGGTTTCAACATAGTTCCCACCACACCTATCCTCAAAAGAGAAGAGAAAGATAGTAAGGAAAAGCACCCCTTTCACTTGGATTCGAGGAAGTCTCCTCAAACTTGGCCCAAATCAGACCTTGAGAAGATGTGTCAAGGAGGAGGAAGTCTTTGACATCCTCCTGATCTTTCATGACGGGCCTTGTGGAGGTCATTTTGCAGCAAAAATAACGGCCTTCAAGATATTGTAAGCAGGCCACTACTGGCCCACTCTTCATCAGGATGTTAGAAGATACACGAGCCAGTGTGATCGATGTTAGAGGATGGCGAAACCCACTCCAAAGGATGAAATGACCATGCAACCTCAAGTGACCTTTGAGCCATTTGAGAATTGGGGCATGGACTTTGTGGGGCCTATCAACCCCCCTTCAAAGCAGAAGCAATACTTTATTGTGTGCACTAACTACTTGACAAAGTGGGTAGAGACAAAAGCAATCAAAGCAATGATGGAGGAAAAAGTAGCTGATTGTTTGAGGGAAAACATATTCTACAAGTTCGGGTATCCGAGTGAATTGGTCACAGGCCAAGGCAGTTAGTTCACTTCCAACCTAATTGAAAACCTGCTCACACATCATAAGATCAAGCATAGGACTTCCAACCCTTACCATCCACAAGCCAATGGGCAAGTGGAGGTCACTAACAGAGCATTGGAAGGGATCTTAAACAAGGTAGTGAGCAGCGGCAAAGAAGACTCGGAAGATAGATTAGTTGAGGCCACTTGGGCCTACAACACAACATGAAAGGCCACCACTGGGTCCACACCCTATGAGCTGATCTATGGGAAGAAGGCTTTGTTGTGAATAGAGTTTGAATTCAATACCCTAAGGATAGCAGCTCAGCTGGACCTAGACCTCAGCGATGCACAAAAGGAGAGATTACTTTAGTTCAATGGATTGGATGAATACATATTGCAAGCCCCTTGTCCATACAAAGGTAGTTCAATTTCAGAGAAAGATATGGCATGACAGAAATATCGGGGAGAAGCAATTCCAAGAGGGACATTAGACACTACTCTATGGTTCAATATACAAGGATATCAAAGGAAAGTTGAGGACAAGATCGTTGGGACCCTACACTGTGGAGAAATGCAATGACAATGGTTCAGTTCTAATTAGAACCATTGATGATGAAGCCATCCCCATGCTTGTCAATGGACATCGGTTGAAAGTCTACAAGAAACCCCTCCCCTAGAGAGAGTTTATTGGATATTTGAATAAAATAGTGATGGTAGTGGAGCATGTATTAGCTTCCACTTCACTCACTCACTGAGGAAAAAGGAGGAAAAATAAGGACTCAAGTGAAAACCTCCATAAGGTGCTTGATTCCCATCATTGGTTTAAAAATCTATTCTCGAGCGGCCCAGCGATGTAAAAAAAAAGGGAAAAGAATACTATCCTTGGGTGAAAACCTCCCTTGGAGGCACCTAGGGTAGGGAAATTAAGGTGAAAACCTCTCTGAGGCACCCTAGTTGTTTAAAAAAAAAAAGAGAAAGAAAAAAATGAATTTTTATTGCATTGCAGGTTTGCAGGAGGATTACAAGGAGTAGAAGAAGGTGCCAAGGGGAACCTGACATTCATATCAGCATCCATATCATCTTCTCCACACCATCCTCCATCATTTTTGGCATCTCTTTCACCCCATCGTACCTCTTCTTCCAAACTTGTTTTTTTACATGAGGGTCCTGTAGGAATTACAGAGAGCCAAAAGTGTCTATAGGAGGCAGTTTGAGGGACAAGAAAAGCTTCATGAGGAACCTATAATCCCTCTTAGCATCTTCAAAACTCCTTGCCATCATTTCCAAGCCTGCACTAGACTCCAAGCATTGTTATTATTATTATTTTTTCCCTTTCCAAGGAAAAACACAGAAAAACAATTTATCAGTTTTGGAAAAAACAAAAATAAAAGGAGGAAAAGGCACCATTAACTTTACCTGAAGCTTACCTACTATTCGTCCATCATTCATATCCACCTTTGGCATCATTCTTGAGCTCCAACCACAAGGAAATATTTGAAGTTTCAAGGGGAGAAGCAGCTACAGGATCTCTTGTAGAAATTCCTGTAGCAGTTGATCCCATAGAAGTCCAGCATCAGCAGCAAGGGACAACACATCTAAAGGTTGAAAAGGCACATGCAACTTAGCTCTAGAAAAAGAAGAATCTGCAGAAACACATATCAACACATCACCAAGTAGAGAGAGCATGCATGATGTAAAATGAAGGCGTGAAGAAAAGAATGCCATAACACCTCACAGTTGATGGCAACAAATACACTTAGATTATAGGTAAGTAGCTAAGTCACTCCTCTATCTGCATTTGTGTATTTAGTAATCATATGAAGGCAACGCGATGGTTGACATCGAAAGAGGGAAAGGTGGCTAGTTAACTTGGCCAACTTCATTTTGTTGACTTCACTTAACTGAGATATCACCCATACGTGCGCACAGTCAACTCAAGCAAAAGATGTGAAGGACATGTAGTAGGAGGAAGAGTTAACTCCGATGCAGTAATAGTGGATGATTATGAGGGGGGTCATGATGACCAAGTAGGTGGGGACCAACGGTCCTATTCTAGGCAAGGTACAACTTGCCAGCTTAGCACTCATAGCTGGAAAGAACCATAAAAGGTAATAAGCACTCCTCCCCATGCATCCTCACAAAATTATTTTCATTTTCTCCTCATAACTTAGCCACAGAGTAGTATTTCTATGCCCCCACAACCTCGTATCCACCATCCTCCATCAATTTCCAACATATTTTTTCTCTCAACACTTTCTATAGGAGCACCTACAAGAAATTTACTGGAGGGACAACGGGATTCTACAGGAGGGACAATGAGTCATTTTGAAGGGAGGAAACATGATTTTTAGCACCAATTTCAGTCTAAAGAGGTAGGGTTCATGAATGCCCTCTATTGAATATCAAAATGTGAAACAGTTGGTCTCAAATTGAGGATAAAATGAGTCTTTAAGAGGGTATAAATACATAAAAAACAATTTTTGTTTAAAAAAAAACACAGTCCTCTCTGTTTTTCTATTTCACTCATAATTATTTGTCTCCACCTCCATATCTGGTTTTCCAAAAGAAGTACAGGAAGTATGAGAGATAGGTTTATTAGAAAAGAGCCCACTAACTCCACTAGACTCCATGCACATCCTCATGTGGTGTAAATATTTACAAGGGTGAACTCGATGAATTTCTTTGAGAATTTTAGACGGTTTGATGATGAAATTTCCCATGAATTTGCCCTCTTTCTAGTCCCTCACACAAGAACTCATGCTACTATAACCATTAGAGAACTATCCATTGAAATAATCTCTGAATTCATCAGTAGGGTCACTACCCTTCCTCTTGGGTTGCCTTGGAGTAAAGATGAGAAAATAATTGTTTAGGCTACCAAGAGGAAATTTTTCCAAGATAATGAAACCCCTATTGAAGAAAAAAATGGAATTAGGAGGGCTAGTGTACCATAACCCTAGGATGAGGTTAGCTAAAAAGTGATCAAATAGATTTCTTATGAGGGGAGGCACAACATTGTTTATGGATATCATTTTAGAATCCTCCAAGAATTGAGATATGGCATGGATACCCCAACACATGAAAATATCAGCATCCCTTACTTTCTCCTTCGGTCCCTCATTGACTCCAACACAAAGGTACAAGAAGGAAATTCACAACAGCTAGCTCACTATGGCCTAATCAAGGTCCTAGTAGAAGAAGCCCTCCATACCCTTAGAATCCCTATAGCATGGGAAGTTTTTAGAAATATGACAACTAAGGATGACATCAAGGCATTAACCTATGATGGCAGTCCTGTTGTCAGTGAGGAGGGAGAACAAAAAGGAGGAGAAGATGAAGCAAGTGGTGACATAGTAGAGCAAGAGAGGAAGGAGGAAAGAAAAGAAATAGAGGGGTGGAGAGTTGAAGGGACAGAACAAGAGGTAGAAAAAGAGATGGAGCGTGAGGAGGAAAAAGAAATAGAAGAGGGAGGAAAGGAGGTAGAGAGGGCAGAGAAAAGAGAAGATTCCCCTGAAACTTTGGAAAGAGAAACAACAACTACCCTCACTGCCCTTAGTACACAAGTCAAGCAGAAGTAGGAGAGGAACAAAAAAACCTCCATGTATTTCAGGGCAAGGACGAGTACTAGAATTAAAATAGGCAAAGATCAACCCTCATCAAAGACTCCCATTAACATTGAATATTCACCATCTACCAATGTGAAAGAATCTCCTTCCAAGACACCCATAACCTATGAAAGGAGGACTACAAGATCTTTTACATGGAAGGGAAAGGAAATTCTACGGGCTAAAACAGTCCTACAGGAGACATTGTCCAAAATACAGGAGACACAAAAACTTGAGGAAAAGATAGGAGGATAGCTAGAGGTGAAAGAGGACGCACAAGAGCTACAATAAGTTGACCCCCAGCCTAATCTTGACTCATAATATAGAGTAATTGAGGGAGGCAAGATAATCCCATATAAATTTGAAATTCTACTAATTTTTGAATTGGAAAAAGTGAGAGTGAGAACGCATAGCTGGATGCAAATAGCCAAGTATAAAGCAGTTGATGATATTGGACACATGGAAGACAAACTCAAGGAAATGGGTAGGCAATTAATTTCTCTTGGAGACAGAGAAGCCATTACAAGAAGCCACCTTGAGAGTGAGAATAAATTACTAAGGAGGTAGCTACAGGAGAAAGAGACTCATTTGGCATACATGGCTAGCTTATCCATAGAAGCATTACGATGCAGAACACTAGCCAAATATTTTGGCCTCTATTCGAAGGATCGATGGCTTCAATTCCAAATAAGAACTTTGGCACAAAGAGGCATAATACATTTCCAAGACTATAGGCAGTTCATGGATTTGTGTGACTAAAGAACCTTTGAGGACAAAGAAAAGATGGCAGAGTTCTATCTACACAACTTGGCCCTCACAGACCTAAATGTGTGGGACCCCAATGCCAAGCTAGGGGATATGCAATTAATGGCCATGGCATCATGGATGAACCATGAAGAAATGAGGGCAGCAGAAATGAAAGATTCTTAATAAAAGAGCATAATGAACTATTGATGATAAGATCTGAGCCATCAGATCCTATGGAACTCATCAACACACACAACCTGCATGCCAATGACCCTCAATTTGCTCCTAAATATCTAGCCTATCAGGAACAAGCCATTAAACACTTTAAAGATATTCTTAGGCTACTTGGGGATGACCGTGTGCATGCATGCATGAGAAGATGGAACACCCTACCCCACAACTTGTAGATTAGAGAATATCATCACCCCATGATGGTGAAAAAGGCATTGAAAAGAGTACCAATGTATAAGTGCTTCATGCAAAGGCTGAAGGTCAGCTGGATTGGCCTCAAACTAAGTCCTCCACTCATATTAGCCATGCTAGAAGGCAGAAGAGAAAAAGAAGAGAAGGAGCAGTGGAAGGACATAGATAGAAAGGAAGGATTTTATGGAGAACATTAGCAGACCACATCAGAAGACTGGAATGCTAGGGAGGCCACTAGGGCCATGAAAGACCAAGATATTGACTAAGTTTCTCAGAGGATGAGCAACAAATTTAGTAGGGGGGTGATGATGAGCCTCATAAATGGCTAATTATATGGGCTCATTTTACCTCCTAACCTAGTCAAATCAACCATTCTCTTAGCTTATTGTACAATTTTCTGATTATATTTATGCTTATAGGGTGAGTTGAGTTAGTTATTATGCCATGTGTTCTAACATGTATTTAATACATATATTGATGGATTTTGAGGTTAAAGTCAAGGATCTAGTGGTCAAACAACAGAAATAACTCGAAGTAGATAGAGGAGAGGACTTATAAGAGGGAATCCCTCTCATTTATTTCTCCTCACTTTGAATTCCACTTCATTAAGCTCGGAGTACAAGAAACCGAATCATGCACTAGAAGGCAGTTAAGCAAGTGGAAGATGATTAATAGTTATCTCGAGTTTCAGGTGCCAAGCCTCCCTGATTTTAAGGAAGTTGTTGATCTAGGTTGGGCTTTTTTTTCTTGTGTAAACTCTACTTAAATTTCGAGCTTACTATTTTATGAAAGTTTTATGTAATCTTGCTATTTTTTGATAGTTAAGATGGAATCCATTTTGAGCTAGCACTGAGTTACCTAAAAGGGTTGAAGCTCTTGGGATTGGGCCCAATTCAAGAATCCAATCTTCTCTTTACTTGTATTTATATGCTTTACTTTAGTTTGTAGATTAGTTTGTTGTTAGATGTATTTCTCTTATGGTTAAGAATAGGTTGTTTTTAATGATTTAGTTGCTTTCTTCCATTTGTGCTTTCTGTAGTAGGTTAAGTAGTGATCAAAGAAGATTCAAAAGGCTAGGAAAAGTGCCTTAGCCTCTCTTCCTCCCTTTGGGACCATTATTTTAGGCAAGGGCTCTCTTGCTGCCGCAGAAACACAAATTTTCCTCATTCTTATGACTTCTAATGTTTGCTGCTCTAGTAGGTTGATAATCCAGTTTTGCTTTACTTTTGATCTTCCTTATCATGTTCACTTCCTGATTTGTAATATTGGTTTTGCATGCTTTCCTTTCTTACAGCATTTCCCATCATTTCCTTTTATACATCATAGTTTAGGCCATTTTAATGCAAAACTATGTTTTTCCTAGGATTCACTCATTTCATTGGTTGCTCGATTTTCTTGGTTGACTGTCAGTTTCTATGCAACAGATGTCTTCTAGTAGTAAGCCATCTTACCAAAAATCACACCCGCCATTTGATCCACGCCCTATAGGTCTCCCAAACCTCATCTCAATTCTACCCTAGTTTCCTTCAATTTTCATAGAAATTCTTCCTCTCTCCTTGAGCAAACCAAATCATCTTTCTCTCTCCTGGTGATTCACCTTAGGCACCCTAACGCCTCATTCCAACCTTCATCCACCTTTTCCACCCACTCTCACACCCTCAAAAAAGAAAAAATTGCTCTCGGCGTCCTCTTGTAGGCCCACTGTAGTTTCCTTGTTTTCCTCCTGCAGTTTTCATGTGTCCTCCTGTAGTCTTTCCTGTAGGCTTTCTTTTGAAGGTTGAGTGTGAGAGAAGCCTCCAGAAGGCCACAAAAGACCCCCTAGCACCCATCCACACCATCCTACATGCTCCCAAGCTCCAAAACAACCTTCTAAGACCACCTGTTCACTGCCACACTCACACACAATCAATTAGATGCATGTTAAATTCACATAAAAACACATAATAATCCAAAAATACGTTTTTTTCTTATTTACTTCTAGAAATAGAATGGTTAGATGCTTTTTACTTCATTGAGTACATAATGGAATTTCTTTCATGGTTTTAATAGTGTTTTTGGCAAAAGTAGAATTATCTTGTTAATTAGGGTTTATTAGGTTTTGCTTTACATTCCAGTCTTTCTCCTTTCTGCACTTAGAATAACATTTGTAGAACATGTAAAACATGTACACAACACCACATGCACACAACACCACATGTACAATCATGAAAAAAACACCATATGTACATAGGACCACATGTACAACACGCAAAAAACACCATATGTACTTAGAACTACATATACAATATATACATAGCACCATATGTACACATCACCGCATATTCAACATGTGCACAACCTCATATGCACACAACACCACATATCCATCAAGTGCATAGTACAATATGTACATGGCACTACATATTCAACATGTAGATAAAACAATTGTTGCGTAGCGGAGGTCCCTCGTAATCGTTTTTGGGCTGAGAGCGTATAAGTCAGGATGAAAATATTTTAAATCTCGGAAAGAAGCAGAGCGTGAAATGTAAAAGGTCAATTCAAAGGGTTGTCCACCAAAAAAATAATATAGAATAATAGGGAGTAAGTCGGCCTACCCATGGTTCATGGACCATGGGAATGTATAAATGGAGTGAGGCTCTAAGGGTAGAAGGCAGTTTTGTTGGAGTTTGAATGATCTTAGTGCTATGGGTATGTGAATATTATATGCGTCTGTAAATTCAAGTCAAGGGTATTTGTGGGTAGATAGAGGCTCTGTAGTTGTGTGCACAGAGGCTTGGTAGAGTTCATAGTTGTGTGTACAGACTGTTGCAGCTGAGTGTCTAGGGCAGATCTTGTTGTATTGATGAAGGAAGAGAATAAAGATAAGTTGGTTCTAAAATTCTGTGTCAAATCTGAATTGTTGTGGATCTGATTAATGAATGGTTGATATTTATATTTCTTTATTTATATGTTATGGGTTTATGCAAATCTGTGTCTCTTTTGAATGAGCGCATTGGTTATCTTGATTAAATGTTTTCTTAAAGACTGTAACAAGTAAATCTAATCTATAATAACTCATTAAGTAATAAGTATTAAGGAATAGCCCTATCTCAGATCCGCGAAGAAGAAGGGTAGCGTGAGACTACAGAATGGCACACGAACCCTACAGACCACATCCAGACATGCTAAGGGTGTGGAAACCTAGTTCTAGCACCCTCCCCTGCTACCTTGAGTGAGACCGTAGTTCGCAATCTCCGGGCCATTGCCAAAAGGGCCAGTAGCTACAGGAATTGATTGGCTAAATACTTCTTCCAAACCTAGGTCAGGCCCATATAAGCCAACAAATGGTTTTGTTTTTTGGACTGGGATCTACCTAAGGGATGTCTGATGTCAGAATGCGGGAACTCTACAGAGAAAAGTTTGAGGATTGAGGGGATCATGAGCAGTAGTAGTTCAGAGTACACTGACGTGTAAACCAGGAGTTAAAAATGATGAGTGTGATCCAGTTACCAATATTCAAAGGAGCAGGAAGCAAAGATACAGAACAATTTTGGTTTGTGGTGACGTTGATATGGGAAGCACATAGAGCTATGAACGATAACATGAGAAAGGATACCTTAGTTAGCACGCTGCAGGACCGATCGCTAACATGGTACACAAAGTAATCAAGTGACCACGTGAATGCGGGGACAACAGAGATCTAGACCAAATTGAAGAAAGAATTTAGACGGCCAAAGTTAGAAATGTAGTTGATAATAGGGTTCAAAGAGATCACAATGATGCCCAGTGAAACCACGTGGGATCTAGATCAAAGACTGAAAAGTACAATCCACGAGGTGAACATGACACTCTTGGATGTGCGGCACTGTGCTTGGTTTGTGGCATCATTGACACCACATCTAAGGATGGCTCTATCACAACAAAAGATCTCAACCGAGGATGAAGCATTGGAGATAGTGATGAGGTTGCACAAAACTCCAATACAGGGCCCGGGGTTGGGAGTTCAGTAAATCCAAGCACAGATACAAAACTTGTGTTTAGAAATGAAGAAGTTAAAACAAGAACAGGTGCCTCGCCCAAAAGTCTGGGAGGAAGTGTGGTGTATAATGTGTAAAAGCCAGGGGCATGATAAATATCACTGCCTAATCTTTGCAAATTATCTGGCAACGGGGGGACCAACACAATTTCTACCAGAGGCATAGGTAGGGCGAAGCGTGACAACCCTGCTTTGGTGCACAAACTGTCAGTTGGGAGGAAAGCATAGCATGAAAAACTGTCATCTACTACCAAAATTCAACCAAACCCTCTAGCAGTTATTTTGGAACTTTTGCAAATTAGTGGACCACGAGGAAAGATACTATTATAGCTATCAATTATTAATGGACAAGTCACCTACCTACATAATCCAGATTGAAGTGGGAGGTCAGGATCTAGGTGCAGCGATAACGCGTGGTGGGTTCTAGGGATGTGGATGAGGACGGGGCGGAATGGGGCCAGGAAGGGGTTGTTGGAATTTAATCTGTTACAACTATGGAGGACCAAGGCACTATGCGTAGGACTGTACCAAATCGACTAGAATATCATGCACTTACTGTGATAAATTCAATCATGAGCTGATAGATTGCCCACACTAATAGCACAGATTCATGAAAACATGGTAGCACAACCTACGATGACATAGAACATGCAGATGATGAGGTCCGAACCCCATGAATAAGACCCCAACATGAACATAGTACTCATAAGAGGCATGGTCACCAGTGACGAAAAGGGGAAACTAATCAAGGAGGATGTTGGGGATTGCAAGGAGACATCTCTGGAAGCTAAAGAAAGCTTCACGAAAATTACTGTGTGACAATATTAAGGGCTTGCGAGAACTAATAAATAAGTATGGGGGGTGGAGTGAACCTTGAGTGGTCCAGAAATTAGGGAAACATGTGTCGCAAACTGGGCCGAAAATATGATTAACATCACAGGTTGGTGACTATGAGATGGATTAGGTCATTCTGGACTTAGGCTTAGATCCAAACGTACTACCTAAACAGATGTGGGAGTACATGGGAAAACCCACACTTCAATGGTCTGTTGTTCAATTGCAGATGGTGAACCAACTGAAAATCTTGCCCATCGGAAGATTGCAAGGAATTACAGTAGATATAGAAGGTGCGAGCACCCAGATAGAATTTGAGGTAATATAAATTATGGATGAAAATACACTTTATCGTACGTTGTTGGGGATAGATTGGGCCACCGATATGAATGGGGTTATTAACTTAAAGAAGCGGAAAATGATATTTGAGAAGAAGTCGCTCCGCATAATTATTCTGCTGGATCTGGCGGAAGGGCCACGTTACACTGAACCCGTGCACATTGATGGAAACAATAATGAAATAGATTATATCTACAAAATTTCTGCACAAAATCCAGAATGGGTCAAGCCGATGGAGGGAAGGAAAATCTCATGGGGCCATGGCAAGTCTTGCACTGAGGATTCAGATGAAGAAGATGAGTGATGGCATAGCCGGTTGAACGGGGTAACCACATTACACTGTAATATGATGACTAAATCACTGTGTTGTGTTAGAGCTCAGGATCGCGAATTTCTGGCATATGATGGGCTGATAGTAGTAGATGAATTCTTGACCAAGTTTGAAAGTGCATTACAAGAGCACCAACAGTTTGATGTGTTGAGATGGGAATTACGCATGACACCTGCGCACTGGTGGGGAAGACATGCAGAAACCTTCAAAAATTTCCGTAGTTGTAGGCGTATGATGTAGATAAGGTTTGGGAGGTTGGAACTACACAAAACCAAGAAATATGATGGATAGGATGTTCCATGGATGCACATTACCAGATGGGTCCAAGCTTATGGAGAAGAGCCTCAACCAGAGTGGGTACACATATTTTATCAGACCCTGGATGTCATTCCAAGAAACTGGTATACTGAAACAAAGCTCTAACATGGAACAAGTGAATGGGATATCTTACATGAAGGGTTCCTATCAACATTCCTCTTTGAAGATCAATGGATGGATATGGTGGACGATGCATTTCTGATTGTGAAGGCCACTATTTTCAAAATACCACTAGAACCGAAATAAATCGTGCAGCTGGATTGGTCGCAATAGCTGAGCCAAACTCTTGAATGCTATAATGTGGAAGTAGAAGATGATGAGGATGATCCTAGAAATATCAATATTCCAGAAACAGAGGGGAGTCACGAACTGCACGGACTATAAATTGAGGATTCAGGCATCATCGCACCATTAAATGACACAAGTAAACATTGAAACGGAGGAACAACCAAAGTATGCAATGCTTGGGGACTATTGGGATGATTCCATGGTGGAATAGGTCATTGAATTGCTTCAATAATATCAAGATTTATTCCCCGCAAAAATCACGGAGCTAAAGGGGATCTTAGGTGACCTAGGAATGATGAAAATAAACCTGAAGTCGGATACAAAGCCCGTTAAGTAGTGGCCTTACCGGTTGAATTCAACATACAAAGAAAAGGTCCACGAAGAATTGGACAAGATGCTGGCAGCAGGGATCATTGAACTGGTATAGGAGTTTGATTAGGTAAGTCCTATGCAGGAAAGGGAATAGAAGGGTGAAATTCGCATTTGCATGGATCTCAGGAAGCTCAATGATGCATGTGCTAATGACCCCTTTCCGACACCATTTACAGAAGAGGTACTGGAAAATGTCAGTGGAAAAGAAGCCTATTCTTTCGCAGATGGTTTCTCAGGGTACCACCAGATCAAGATGGCACCAGAGGACAAGAGTAAAACAACGTTCACCACCGAATACGATTGTTTTCAGTATACGGTGATGCCCTTTGGCCTCTAGAACGCATCGGCGATATTCTGACGTGTTGCGGTAGCTGCATTCAAGGAATTTATATACAAGTTCATAGAAGTATATCCTGACAATTGGATCATATTTGGGTTGGTGAAGAAGCATATCGTGAGTTTATGTTTAATGTTGGACACTTACCGATGACACCAGATTGTGCTAAACCTAAAGAAGTGTACTTTCCTCATCTGTTTCGGGAACCTTCTCAACCATTATGTTTTTAAGCAAGGTCTTATGGTGGATCCCACGAAGATCATTGTCATACTCAATCTGCAAGCACCGCAAAGTGTCAAACAACTATGTGCCACACTAGGACACACTGGATATTATCGGAAATTCATAAAATGCTATGCACAAATCATGGGACCAATGGAATAGTTGCTCAAGAAGGATGCTACTTATTTCTGGAATGAGGAATGTGATAAAAGTCTGGAAACGCTCAAGGAAAAGATGGCATTCGCTCCAATATTTGTCTTCCCGAAGTGTGACGTCGAATTTCACGTGCATGTCAACATGTCGTCCATTGCACTAGGTGCGGTACTCACTCAAAAAGGAGTGGAGGGAATTGATCACCCAATTGTGTTCTCCAGTCGACGGTTATCAAAAGCTGACAAGAATTACTCCACTACTAAGCGAGAAGGCTTGGTGATGGTATACACGCTTCAAAAATACCACCACTATCTACTCGGAGGACATTTCAAGATGTATATTGACCACTCTGCCTTATACCTAGTGAGTAAGCCTATGTTGGGGGGGCACATTTGTAGGTGGTTGCTCTTATTTCAAGAATATGACTTCGAATTCGTCGTAAAGTCAGGACATCTAGATGCAGGCCTAGGTCACTTGTCCTGAATCGAGAACGATGAAGAGCCCACAAACTTAGAAGAAGGACTACCTGATGCACAGTTATATGTCATGCATCTCGCAGATGTCGATTTTGAGGATTCAATCCATTTCTTGACCACAGGAACCTCGCCAGAAGGCTATTATGTTCAACAGAAAAAGTAAATGGGGATACGAGCAACAGGCTTCACTATTATTGCAGGGCACCTATACAAAATGGGAAACGATGAAATCTTAAGAAGATATGTGCCTAAATTCAAGCGCGAATAGGTCTTGGCCGAAGCACATGGTGGGTAGTTGGAGGACATTTTGCAGGTCACGCTACAACATAGAAAATTCTTCACATAGGACTATGGTGGCCAACTCTACATCAAGACTCAAAAGGATACTCTTGGGCCTGCGACATATGTCAACAGACTCGGAAACCATCACAGAGGGATGAAATGTTGCTCAAGCCACAGATGACGGTGCAACTATTTAAAAAGTTGGCAATTAACTTTGTGGGACCTATTGCACCTCAAGGGAAGATAGGCGTGTGCTATATTATTCCCGCGATAGAATATTTGACCTGATGGGAAGAGGCACAGCTGGTTAAGGATTGCACAGCTACTACCGCTACAAAATTTTTGTTCAACAATGTACTAACAAGGTTTGGATGTTCCAAAATTCTAATGAGTGACTGGGGAACACACTTCCTGAATGAAACAATCAGCACGCTCACTGAAGAATTCTAGATATATCATCAACAAAGTACGCCATACCACTCGCAAGCGAATGGGATTTTCAAACCATTCAACATAATTTTGGAGACTACGTTGACCAAGGTCTATAATGTGAAGTGAAACTATTGGGACTTGCGCACCCCTGCTCTATTATGGGCATACCGAACCACATGCATGAAGTTGACAGGCCAGACACCTTTCCAGTTAGTCTATGGTAAGGAAGCCATGATGCCCATGGAATACATTGTACCCAGTTTGTGGATTGCAGTAATAAAATGGATGGTGAGCTGAGGGGCTTTGGAGGAATGGCTAGCGCAACTAGAGGAACATGAGGAGGAATTCTTTTTGACAGGCTTCCATCAGAAAGTACAGAAACAACGAGAGAAAGCATGGCATGATCACCATATCAAGGTATGCACTTTCAAGGAGAATGATCTAGTCTTACTATATGATAGCAAGTTCAAGAAATTCCCTAGCAAACTCCAAATGCATTGGTTTGGACTCTATGTACTCAAAGAAGTTACATATGGGGGCATGGTCCAGCTTGCCTAGCTCAATGGAGACCCCTTCCCAAGAAGGGTGAATGGCAGTCACCTTAAGCTCTACACGAGTAGGCTGACCACCTAACTAACTGCCCAAAGGACAGTCTCACCACTCCAGCCAGTTGAAAGAGAGTGTGGGACGATAAAGCAATCTGGTGGGAAGAAGCTTGATCACCAGTGTGCGCATAGATTCTGTCTATCACAACGGTTGTGGTTGCACGGAAAGGGTTGCGCTGCTGTGTTGACAAGCAGAGAGGTGACCATTAATGATAATATATCTGAGTTATGGAAAATGGGAGTAGGAAGCAGGAAATTAAGAGACAAGGTATGAGCTAGATTTGGAATGATCTATCACAGGTTTCACATGAGAGCACAAAAAAAGGCGGGAGTCGGCGAATTTGATAATGGAAACACGTATCAACTGTAGGGGGCATCTGCCAAGTGAATTGTGCTTCTGAGAACTGCAAGTTGTTGTGATTTCCTACTGTTATGGAACTCTTCATTATCTCTACTCAAGGAGTAGGTCCCAGGATTGTGATATGGCTAATGGAGATGTAAGGCTTCCTAAAGAATATGGTGTTGACAACCGTGGGCACCACGCAGAGTTCAACATCAATGATACGGGATGTACTGGAAATTGGTAAACACAAAGTATAATTGGTCTGGATGCCACAACCTTACCCATGAGTTGGTTGGCGAACCACAATAGATACGAGAAAGAGTGTAAAGACTGAGAGTAACGGTGGAATTGTACTTAATAAGTTGTCTCTGTTATACCTTGAGGATTGGGATCTCACAGACATCAGTAAGGGTCTTGCAAAATTGCAACACAAGATGTAGCAGATAGTGCGAAGAGATGATACGATGTTCGAAAGTGGCTGCGTTGGCATGATGCAGTCTCATATGTGGCCCCCCCGCTCGAGTTAAAATCTTATGAGAGGGTGTTCTGTGTTAACCGAGTAGAGAAAAATGAGCATTTTTGGCTATGAGAATTGGTAGAAACAACAAAGAATGAGATGGAAGAAGCGTTGAAGGAGAAGGAGCAGTGGAACAAAGAGCATCACTTAGAGGGATGTGAACCACGAAGCGAAGGCAACACGTCTCGCTGCACTAACGAGTGACTTGGGATGAGTCACGATGACTATATTGGGGGGCTGGTGGGTAGCAGAGGTCCTGCATAACCATTTTTGGGCTGAGAGTGTATAAGTTAGGATGAAAATATTGTAAAACTCTGAAATATGTGGAGCACGAAATGTAAAAGGTCAAGTCAAAAGGTTGTCCACCCAAGAAATAATATAGAATAATAGGGATTAAGTCAGCCTACCCATGGTTCGCGGACCATCGGAATGTATAAATAGACTGATGCTCTAAGGGTAGAATTTAGTTTTCTTGGAGTTTGAATGATCATAGTGTTATGGGTTTGTGAAGATTATATGTGCGTGTGTAAGTCTGATTCAAGGGTATTGGTGGGTAGATAGAGGCTCTGAAGATGTGTGTACAAAGGCCTGGTAGAGTCCGCAACTGTGTGCACATACCCCTGCAGCTAAGTGCGCAGGGAAAATCTAGTTGTATTGACGGAGGAAGAGAATAAAGATAAGTTGGTTCTAAAATTCTATGTCAAATCTAAATCGTTGTGGATGTGATTAATGAATGGTTGATATTTCTATTTGTTTATGCATGTGTTATGGGTTTATGCAAATCTGTATCTCTTTTGAATGCGCGCATTGGTTATCTTGATTAAATGTTTTCTTAAACGTTGTAACAAGTAAGTCTGATTTGTAATAACTCATTAAGTAATAAGTATTGAGGAATAGTCCTATCCTGGATCCACGAGGAAGCAGAGCACTACAAGACTACATAATGGCATGTAAACCCTCCAGACCACATCCAGACATCCGAAGGGTGCGGAAACCTTGTTCCAACATCCTACCGTGCTACCACAGGTGAGACCTCAGTCCATGCTCTGTGGGCTGTTGTCGAAAGGGCCGGTAGCTGTGGGATTTGCTTGGCTAAATACTTCTTTTGAACCTGGGTCAGGCCCATATAAGCCAACAACAATCTGTACCCAACATGGCATACACAATATGCACACAACGCCATATATACAAAATCCGTACAACACCATAGGTCCAATCACTAAATATACAATATGCATAACATATACACAACAGTAGCAGTGCACATCCAAAACCACATTGTCTCTACCAAGAAAACTTTCTTATAAAGTCTCTCCACCATCCATGCATATCCTATCATGCCATGGATCACATTGTTAGCATTCTATTGATATGTCTCTTAGCATTACGTATCGAAAACATATTATCAACTCATATCCACATGATACTGACCTCATAAATTTGTTGAGGCTAATCTTCCCACATGATTCCCCATAACACCAAGAACCTATTCATACCATTCACCTGCATAAGACATAATTCCTCCACAAGAATGATCCCTAAAAAACCTATCATACATTGACATACATACATACATACATACATATATATAAACATTAGCATAAAACAATCATGGTCCTGTCAGAAAACAACATACATACATACATGTATATATATATATATATTATATATATATATATATAATATTATATATATATTTGGCATAATCATAATCACAACATATTTACTAGATATCATAACATCAAGGATAAGAGAAATCCTTTGATCCATGCACAACTTGTAAATCATTTAGAACAATAGTTCCCAAATGATACAAGGCATGTGAGGCCTCAGTTCCATTTAGTTCACCTTTCATATTACCTTTCTCATGATTTTTCTAACACCATCCATTTATCACAATGTTCCTAGCAAACTCAACCGATAGTCATACTCTTGCCTTCAGCTACCCTTATACATGCATTGAGCTTCATCTTCGTCTTACATTACCCATTGGTTTTCATTCAACTTTCCCCAATATCCATTAACTTGCTCCTTCCCAACGAACTCCCAAGGCCCTCAAAACATAAAAGGCAAGAAAAGGAAGTAAACAAGAAGAAAACAATGAAAGACAATAACAATGTGACAAAACAACAAAGTGGCATGGCCATGTAGCAAACACAATCAAAATTGAAAACAAAGCACAAAGCACTGAAATCACAAGACTCTCAATATACACCTTGACTCAGTCCCAATCGGTTCCTAATGGTTCCAAGAGAAATCTCAACCTGAGCCTTCTTCAGGATTTCATGGAAGTCTCTTTGGCCATGCGATCCCCTACATCATACTACCATAAACATAAAAGTGTTAATGTATAAATAAATATGACAATATAATGGTTACCTTACCTTGTTGTACCAAAAAGCTGACCTATAATTAAACTTGTGCATATATAATCTCTCAATGGACTCTATTCCCTTGATGAATCCAACCATAGCCAAAAACCAATTGTTATACCTATCAAATATATGTTTAGGACTATAACATATATCCACATAATGTGAGACAAAATATATGTTAAGAAGACATCCTGTATTCATGAAAAGCACTTCTTCATTTTGGAATTGCAGTCTCCAAACATATCTAAAGGAATTCTCACCCAATTCTTTTCTTTTACCTTTTACCTTGTTGAAATTTAGTTTTGTTAAGTGTTATCACATCACCCAGCTATTAGTTACATATACAAATCAATTGTTACCTTGTCATACTAATACTAAGCATGTTTCCCCACAACTGTTCACACATGTCAGCCACATGTTCCAAAGATCAAATCATCATGTCTATTAATTTGAAATAAACATTTACCAAGACTAACAACCATGTCATAATCCACAATCAATTCAGAGTTATTAATCTTAATACTGCAACTAGCACTCACTTACACTCAGGTGCATATCAGTTGTCTCAATAGATAACATGTTAGTACAACCATATTAAAACAAGATCATTCCTTCACACAATATCATAGACACATACTCATATCATGGAATAAATAAAACATTCAAACAACTTATAGATGAGGTAATAAACACCACATGCTAAAAAACCGAATAGATGACTTAATCAAACTCATACCTTAATGTATCTCAGGGAAGGATATCTTCTTTGCATAATCAATCTAGTTTAGCATGATATAAGTTCACAAGACATCAACTAAAACATAAATAAGGTCATGATATCCATAACAATAGCTAGCAACATGTTCACCTCATAAGCTCATAAAAAATTGCCATTCATGCATAACAATCACATATACACAATCAATCTAGATTACTATGAAATAATATCAATATATTAACTGATATTTGAATGTCATAACCATAATAATTTGCATAGATCAATACAAACTAGAAAAAAACATAATGAAATCAATACCTTAGTTAAAATTACCATAATCATTAGGCATATAATCACAATGCATACCGTAACAAGTTACTGTCATTCATGACTATCTGAAACATGTGCATATCACTACACTAATCAACTATTATTTATCATGCATGTAACCACAATAATAATATAATGAAAAAGGTATGAGTAACCCTAATGCTTATAACAACCATTAACCACACACATGCATGCCAAACACATAAACTTATATGACTATCTTCTCTTACCTTGAGGTCCAGTGTTGCAACCTCAGTTTGATGATATGCATCTCTTTCTTCATCTTATCCAACACATCAGCATAATAACATACCAATGGCATCATGATGAAACAAGAACACAACGTGATCATCAAAATATATCTCTGACCTACAATAGACGCATGACCATAACCGTGACAATGCATGCATAATAACATATAGACAGTGACATGCATAAAAAATGCATATACAATTGACATGCATTCATAACAAACATATCCCAACATCCACATCATCAACCTCTATACTTCAACACCATTTGAACAATGGCCATTAGCATTCATAGATAACAAAAAAACACACAACCTTCATGCATGCATGATAAATAGATTCCTCATGTCCAGTCCAAGTGTTGAACCATGCTCTGATACCACTTTGTAAAACCATCGTCCCACATTTACCTAATGTAACTGGTCCATCGGGGTAAATATGTGACGAGAGGGAACTATGATGTGATTTAACTCCCCATTTATATGTAGGTTTTAACCCCATATGGAATTACCTACATACGAATTCTAAAACACAGAAAATAAAAACTTCAAGAGCATAACACATAAAACACATATACACAGATATTTTCCACTAGATCCCAAAGCTGGAACTACCAGCTTGATTTTTCATTATGTTCCTTTCAATGTTACAGTACATATGTATACATGCCAAAGCATCCAATACCATGGACCGAAAACCATCACATCCAAAGCTATGGACTGAAAACCATCACGTCCAAAACCATGTGCAAAAAACCATGCACAAAACCATAGGTAGGTTTGCCCACCGTAATATAGGGTCCAAGAAATTTTTCCCTAGCGTGTTGTATGGACCCCGTAGAGGGGGGCTACCTACCCCCCTAAAATCCCCCAGACAGGGGGGGGTGCTTCTCCCCCTATGACCCCCCCACTATGCAATTGGTGCAACGAAGTGGGGGCTCTTCTGCCCTCTAACCCTTCGGTTAACTACGCAGGCTAGTTGTGGAAATAATATAAAACAACCCAACATTCTCCCACTTATTATTTTCTTTCCACAGGGGGCCACAAGAGAGCTTAGTTATTTATTCAGGCCGTGAAATGCCCATTGTTTCTCTACAACAAGAGAACTTCTCAGAGCTCATAGTCTTTGTCAATGCATCTGCAGTATTCTTCAAAGTGTCGACCTTTACCAGCAACACCTTTTTGTCTTCTATCATATCCCTCACAAAGTGATACTGAACATCAATGTGCTTTGTCTTTGAATGATAAGTAGGGTTATTTGGTAATAAAATTTCACTTTGGCTGTCATAGTTTATCCTTATAGCTCCCTATACTAACCCCATACTTTGACACTATCTTTGCAACCAAACTTCTTCCTTGCTTGCATGAGTGGCTGCCATGTATTCTGCTCTATAGTTGATAGTGGCACTACAAATTGTTTCTTACTCATCCAACTGAGTGCACCTCCAAATTCGTTAAACACATATCCACTTTTAGATCTTCTCTGATCTAGATCTCCACTCCAGCCCAGTCTGCATCAACAAAGCCACAGATATCCAACACTCTGTCCAATCCTGGTCTTCCTTGGTAGCACAAACCATAATCACTAGTGCCACGCAAATAACTGAAAACCCGCTTCACTGCTATCCAGTGCTCCTTCCCTGGTTTTGACATAAACCTGCTCAATACTCCCACTGCATGTGCAATGTCTGGTCTAGTACAGACCATGGCATACATCAAGCTACCGACTGCACTTGCATATGGAACACGGGACATGTCCTCTTCCTCTTCTTGTGTCTTGGGACACTTTTCAACAGATAACCTCACACCTACAGGAATAGGAACCTTCATCGGTTTACTATCTTGCATATTAAACCTCTGTAGTATTGTCTCGACATAGTTCATCTGGTTTAACCAGAGCTTCCTCTTTGCCTGATCTCTTTTAATTTCCATGCCCAAAATATAGTTTGCAGCACCGAGATCTTTCATGTCAAATTTGGAGGACAATTGGGTTCAAATCCTGGATAATTTCTTTTTCATTTCCAACCAGCAACATATCATCCACATACAAGACCAGATAAATAACATGGTCACCAATTAATTTAAAATACACGCAGTGATCTACTTTGCTTCTAGTGAAGCCAAGTCCCCGTATAAATGTATCAAATTTCTTGTACCACATCCTTAGTGACTGTTTTAACCCATACAGAGACTTCTTTAACTTGCATATCAGTTCTTTCTTACCCTTCATCGAAAAGCCTTCAGGTTGCTTCATGTAGATTTCCTCTTCCAAATCCCCGTGAAGAAATGTTGTCTTCACATCCATCTATTC